>JAQFYV010000776.1:0-10138 GCA_034695065.1 Choneiulus palmatus | reverse complement strand
ACATCAGAATAGGTTTTTAGAATTTTAAAATATTTTCCCTATTTTTACAGAGAAACACTTATTGGTGTCATAAGACGACATTCAGAGTCGTATATATGCATCGTTTGGTATATAAAGAAATTATGAACCTTCCCATTTTTAATGTAAAGTGGCTGTTTTAAGTAATTGGATATAGAATAATAATAATAATAATAAGGACTATATATGTAATACTTAATATTTTTCAGACGAACAATCATATAATAATCGATTACTCACTGGATGTTTACATAATTTGTAAGAGTGATTCAATTTGAAAGCATTTCTATATGTAGGCTTATACATGTAGTATAGCTTGATTGTAATTGCAAGTATATGGAAATGAATTACAGAGATTAGAAGATTTACTGAACGGAAATTACAACTGACCACGTTTAATAAGCCCAAAATGGCATTTGTTGTAGCTTATCGCTTAGCACAGCAAAAATGTAGAGCACCAGATGTTCAATTAGTTGAATAAACCCATATTATGTTGCCATCTTAATTAAATTTCAGATATAGTACTACCCTGTATAAGCTGGATTAAAAGTATAGCCCTATACAAAAAAAAACAAAAAAGCAAGACATAAAACTGTTTAGACTGGATCCTAACAAACTGCATCAATGATACTGCATCACAATGATGAGGGTTTTACAGTTATAAATTAAATTTATAGACTAGAGAAGGGATAAAATGTATACAAAGCCTATAGATATATCCAGGGTTTTCACTAATGACCATACATGTTCTAATAAACGGTTCTAAAACAGATAAATGGGAAGGCAGCTTCAGCAGCATATATAATTTTATTCTATATTGAAATATATAACTGACAATTACCTAATTTATGATCCTTCATTTGACCAAGTATATAAGCTAATTTCACAAATTTGTTCATGTCAGTATCAGTACACTAAGACAGAATTTATGAAAACATTATTTAAAGACTCGTACAAACAATACAACCTGCCAAAAAACATTGAAATTGAGGAAATAAAAACGGAGACAGAAATGAGATAACTTCAGTGTGAAACTTTCTTTCCGTAAAATTTGTAAAAGTCCGATGATTCCATCATTGAAATGGCAGAAAATAAAATGGCAAACAAGTTGGTGAACGAATGTCGGGAAAAACCACAGTCAAAGTAGCTAACCCAGGTCACCAACACTCGTGGACAAGTTATAATAGGGAGGCTTCAGGGTGCCATCTATTTGCACCATTCGGTAAATTATGCCGATTTTAAAAAAATTCTCCTACACAGACGAAAAATAATTCGCATTTACGCAATGGTATACGTTACCGTGTATCCACTTGTAGTTCATAAAACAGCTCATAAATTCTTTATATTTATCTAAATATTCTCATAGCAAGTAAAACGGATAAGTGGCAACAATCGCCATCCCATATTTCATACCTCATCAAAACTCATGTAGGCCTGAGTGGCGCCATCTGGCAATACCTTTATGCAACTCACGAGTGCCCATGCTTATCTGTTTTAATTATTGACACTCGTGAGTTGCATAAAGGTATTGCCAGGTGGTGCCACAAACTTTTTGAGGCCTACATGAATTTTGATGAGTATGAATTATGGGATGGCGAGTGTCGTTGCTTATCCATTTCACTTGTTATGATACTCTAGGGCTCCGAAAGCTTCTTTTTTACCTCTCTGCTGAGTAATAATATGAGAGATTATTTGTTACTATTATCCACATCAATGATAGATAGACAGGTAAGAATAGACTAACAGGCAATTCATTTCCCGGTTAGGATCATTAATCGCTAGTTCTTAAGTTAGGATTGTGGTTTTACCCACAATCCACTTGATATTAACAAGGTCAAATTCAACGATCAATTATAGAAAATGCGGCGGAAGAATACGGTAATTCGGTGATCTCTCGCTAAAGTGCATCGATAAAACCTCCCTGTGATAACTTGTCAACGAGTGTAATTTGCAATGTCCATCAAAAAGAAGCAAACCAACTATATTGTCGTAAAAATGTGCTTTAATATAAAAATCAAAGATCAAGTATTTTGAACTGGGACTAGTTTTCCTGCCATTTTTCCATTTTCTTTCCAATTTCATCACTCTACACCTTTTTATATCCCGTGCTACCTAAGATAGCCAATAAGTCAAACGGAAACATTAAATAGATTATAGTTTTAAATGACTCGCAGTCGTCGTAATTAGGGTGTGCCCTGTCGGGAAGGGGGGGGGGGGGCATTTTTCCATGAATTTCACCGTGTTGCCGAAGAAGCCTTCTCCTTGCCAAAGATAAACGGAATAATTATGTATTTGGGAGCGTGTAACAACATGCTTTTAAATGCGGCCGCTGAATGAACATTAAACAAAATGGCCGTCCTTATCTTGTAATTCATGATAGTCGTAGCAGCTTTTTTACTTATTTCTACTTCAACTTCTACTTTTTGGCAAACTTCATCCGTCAAACGGTGGAATCTGTTGTTTTTTTATAGAATGGTGCTCTGTATCTGTCTGCATTTTAATGCAATGTATTCAAAATGCTTGATCGAAACTCGTCATGCGTAACGTTGTAATTTGAAATAGCAACAATAGGACCTACTTAAAATGTCACGATAGACATTGATTAAAAATGGTGGCTGTCTCAAATATGAATTACACTCTGCCATGATTACGAATAGCATATTTCTTCTTGTTTTTTTACCCTAAGCACTTTGATGGGGGCAAATGCCAAGCTGTTTTTTTATTTCTTTCTATAAATAATGTTTTTTGGAAAGTGGCTTTTCTCGAGTACGACTTGTTTTTAAGATTGAAAACGTGTTAAAACCATTTAATGTGAAACGTGTAGTAATTACTACCAGAACATGGATACCACTGGCTACTTTTTTTATATAAATATACGCTTTTTTGTTTTTGTTGATGATGTCAATTACACTTTTCAACTGCTGTCTAATTTTTGGCAGTTGTGTGCACAAATAATCCCTGGACCAGTTTACAAATATCTTGGTCATAGTTATTAAGAGCAGAGTGAAAAAGGGAGTAAAAGGGTCATCCACAAAGTAGACAGCTGGCGAATCCTGGAATTTTTCCAGGGGGGGAGGGGTCCAAGCCAGAAATTTTTCCAGGTGGGGGGACTGGACCCCCATCCCCACCACAAATAATCACGGTGTGTTATGTTAAAGGGAAGATCGACCGCCCTAGACAATTTTTTTTTTCTTTCAATAGTAACGTGAAAATAAAATAGTATTCCTAAAATTTCACAACTATGTTATGCATAGTTATTTTATAAAAAATAAAATAAATTTGAAATGAAACTGATGCTGTCGTCATAGACCGGTTCATCTGAGCAAAGTACAATGTACTCAGTTTTCCAATGAAAGGGCTATGACGTCAGCATCAGTTTCATATCAAATTTATTTTATTTGTTTTTTCTATAAAATAACTATGCATAAAATAGTTATGAAATTTAAAAATACTATTTTTTTACTTTACTTTTGAAAGACAAAAAATTGTTGTATAAAGTGGTCTTCGCCTTTAATTAGTTTTTCTAAATATAACAGAAGAATTTATAGTTGGATAAAATTTATCAAATAATTGTACATTATTTCACTGGCATTTTGGTATAGTTAAGAGAGAAAAGTATGGTAAATTTTTTTAAAATATTAACCAAATAAGTTAAAAAATATCAAAACATTTTTTTTTCTGAATTTCAGGTTTAAATCTGGTAATTAAACCAGTCGTTAATGCAAATTCACTAATCTTTGCAAGAATGTTTTATATACCATAATGTGTATGGTATGTTATACTTTTTTAATGTACCCTGTAACATCTCCCAAAAAAGCTAAATATCGTTTTGAATGAAGATTTTTTTAATTCATTAAATGAATTTAAATTAAGTTCAATTAATGTATTAAAGGGGAATGCAACCCTCAGAAAAAGTTATTTCTAAACGATAGACCGTAGCCAAAATAGTCCATATCCAAATTCTGGCAACTATGTTCTGCCTAGTTTACTTAAAAAAACCCAGAAAGAAACATCAAAACGTTACTGGGAAACCACTGTAGGTGTAAATGGTGTTTTACACCACACGTTTATGTTTCCTTCTCATGATTTGTTTTTCTTTAAACTAGGCTGAACATAGTTGCCCAGATTTGGATATGGACTATTTTGATATGCTCTATCGTTTAGAAATAATTTTTTGTGAGGGTGGTATTCCCCTTTATATGTATTATTTTCCCCTGCTATACCCTAGTTATAATACTGGTATTTAAGGGGGCCTTCATTATTTTTTAAATATATATTATAATTCTGGAAAGTTAAGACATTTAAAAAAATAACAATATAAATTTAGAAATTCTCACTAGTGTTAACACATATTTTAATTTGTCAAGTTTTGAAGAAAATTTATAATGGACTAGTTTTATAAATAAAATTATTGAGATATGTTGCATGTTTCGTTATACTGTTAGTGCTTTATGACATTAATTTGGCCAGTGAAATTATTTGCTTCTCATCTCAGTATAGCCATTTTTCTAACCAAACAAACCTAAAAAAATGTTAGACATATCAAAATTTATGGAATTATAATAGCTAAGCCTTACCATCTTAATGTACATGTATTGCAATTCATAAAATAAAAGTAAAAACTGATAAAAAATAAATTTTAAACTTTTTTTCACATATCATTAAAAGTTGGTTATAAATTGTCCATTTTTCTTAGGAAGAATTGGACGACGGTATGTTATAACTGATAAAATGCTTTACATGTTAGTATTTTTTTATATTTTTTATGAATATTGGTTGATGAAATGCTTGCATTCCGAATATTTAGAATGTGTTTATTTCATCAACAAACATTTATAAAAAATAGACAAAAATGCTAAAATGTAGAGAATTTCCTCAGTTAAAACATACCGTCGTCCTTTTCTTACTAAGACAAATGGTGGATTTTTAAAAAAATTTTAAAGATAGGGAAAAAATGATAAATATACATTAAAAACATGTTTTTTATTGTATCAAATTGCAATACTTTTTTTTAAAAAAAAAACAGGCAATTGGCCTAGCTATTAAATTCTAAATGTTTGGTATGCTTTATGCATTAAGGAGGGGTTTCCTAGGTGTCATAAAAAAGTATTGCAATTAAAATAATAAAAAATAAAAATGTATTTCTAATGAAAATTTATCCTTGTTCCACCTAACTTTAAAAAGTATTTAAAAATCGTCCATATGTGTTAAGAAGGAAATGACGATGGTATGTTTTAACTGATGAAATAATCTACAGTTCAGCATATTTAATGTGTATTTATAAATTTTGGTTGAAGGTATAATGACATTTTAAATATATAAAATGTGTGCATTTCCTCATCCAATATTTATAAAGCATATATATAAAAAATGCTAAGATGTAGAGTATTTCATCAGTTAAAACATACTGTTGTCATTTTCTTCCTAAGACAAATGGACGATTTTTAACAAATTTTTACGCATAAACGGAAAACGGATAAAGTTTAATAAAAAACAAGTTTTTTTATTGTATTAATTGCAATACTTTTTTAAAGCAAAAAAGGAAATTCGCCTAGCTATAAAAATTCTACAAATTTTGGTATTTTTGACGTATTTTTATTTCTTCTGGTTAGAAAATGGAAATGTAAAATTATGTCTATGGGGGAACGCCATTATATGATGCCTTTTTAAGGAGGGGTTTGAGTCGGAACCGTAATGTTAAATCCCCATAGAGATTTTTAGAATTTCGAGGTACATTACTTTTTTATACAAAGGACATAAAAATACATAAAAAATACCGAAATTTGTAGAATTGTAACAGCTCGGACTAGATGTTACAATTCTACAAATTTCGGTATTTTATGTGTATTTTTATGTCCTTTGGATAAAAAAGTCATGCACCTCGAAATTCTAAAAATCTCTATATGGAGATTTTAACATTACGGTTCCAACTCAAACCCCCTCTTAATAGAATAACTTGCATAACATATAGGCTACTGGGAAATTTTAGGAATAGTATTTTCATAATGAACATACCGTACTCTTTTAAAGTGAAAAAAAACTTTTTTCTATGTTCTTCCCCTTTAAGTGATTGGCCAAATTTTGGCACCATGTTTCGTATAAGGCAGTGCCCATAGAGGTCAGTGGCAGTGCCACTTGAAATTTTCCTTAGGCCCTATTTAGATCAAAATAGATCAACTAGATTGTATTGCAATCGATATATCTTGTTTCAGTGATTTAATTATTTCAAGTATATGGAATTTGAAAAATAAACCGAAAAACTTGTAAAAATGGAGAACAGAAAGTGATCCACAAACCCATAAAACTGCTTTAAAGTATATGCAAATCGAGGCATGAATTTCTAAAAACAAGAATTCGCAACGGTGTCACTTGTTTCGAAACGGTTTTAAACCGGGTCAATCCTTTATGCCCATGGACACCTTAAACATTTTTTTTATAGATTTTACAGAACCGGTTATAAAAATGTGGATAAATTTAAAGTGAAACCCAAACCAAACCCTATAAAAAGCTCTAGCCAGACTAAGTCCTGTCAACAAGTTTACATATATAGGGGGGCCTATATTTATGTATACTCGTATATGTCTTAAAGGTGCACATTGGTGCGATATTTTCATTCCAAAATGGAGATCAATTCTTTGACCTGTATATAATACAAATTTATCTTTCTAATATAATCATATGGCCTATGGGTTTATAGATATTATAGGAATTAGAACTCATCAGATAGCTTAATTCATTGCTATTGCTTATAGGCCCAGTTATAATTGATCCCAACATATAATGGGTTCCATTATAGGCCTACAACATTTATGATATTTTCCAAGTGAGAATAAGCTCACATGTAGCACGTGCACATTTCAACAAAACAATATTAATTGGCACGTGAATTAGCCTACCTATAGAGCAGGCCTATAAGTAAAAATATAATGGGTCCAATTATGTATATATACATATACCATGGGGTCGAATATTTTCAATATTTCACATATAAAAGACCATTAATTGTATTGATAGGCCTATTTTATTAAATTTATTTTAAAAATTGTAATTGTATTGATGTTTAATTAAATTTATTTAAAAATTTTAATTGTAATGATATTTAATTCAATTTATTTAAAAATTCTAAAATTAATTTTATCCCCAAATTTTAAAGTGGATTAGCCTAAAATTTCCTTTTATAAATTGCGGATTTTTCCACTTCTTAGAACCAATTAAGTAGGTTCAAAAGTCAATTTTTTTCTTGTTTTGCTGGTTCAAAGGTTGAAACAGCGGTTAGATGATATTCGTACCTGGTCAGTGCAGTAAATAAATGAAATCACCACCCCAAAAGACAACTGTGCCATGCTTACATCACTTTGATGTTTGAGTGCACTCAATGTCATAATTGAATGTTTTGCAAAAGTGTAAAACCCCTCTTTAATTTTAATTAAAACGACAGATGTGCAAATCAGTGCAATATGAAATATATTTTTGTGCAATTTATTTTTCATTGAAGTTTTGGCATAAAAAGCTTGCTATTTACGTTTGTTTTCATTCCAAATTTCTAGATTTAGAACATCTTTTATCCATCTCATATTTTTAATAATTTTAAAATATTCGATTTATACGTGTATGGCACATTTGGATAATTCTTGAAATTAATTTGTTTCTTGGTATATATTGTAGAAATTCAGAAGAATTTGAAACACCACATCAGTTTTCAGGAATAATGTTTGCAGGGGTAAGCTAGTTTGAACTTTAAGCAATTTTCTAATTCGAGTATATATCTCTGTTAATTATAATTTTTTTTTGTTTTTTTTTTATATAGTAATGCCGAAAATCGACAGTGGTTGATCTTGTTGGATTATTTTTGAAGACAGAAAAAAATATTTTTTGACGAGTAAATATCAAACGTCATCTCTTTTTCATATTTTAAAAAAAAGTAATCTCATTCAGCACCATCATTCAATATATATATATATAGGGTCTATTCTCAAAGGATTTGTGATATAAAAGTCGACTTAAATAACGATTTTTTGAAAGTCTATGACAACTGCTTTTTGATATTTAGATCCTAGGATTGTGCCTAATTTCAATGCATTTCGCTGGCTGGACCACTTGTATAGGCTTGATACCCTAAGATACATTTATTGGAAATTTCATTCATCCTCTTACATACTCGTATAATGGAGTTTTCATTCAAAGGCAGCTTTTTTATGTATTTCAGGTAATCTTTGAGAAAGCTTTGTTCAGATTCAATGATTATACAACTGCAAATATTTTGGGATATTGAAAGATATTTCCTCACAAAATTAGATAATAATACGTAATCTTTGTGGATAATTTTTTATTAGACATGTACTCCATGTATACTCAAGTAATGTTAGCAATCCTCACTTTCCTGAATCATCTTCAATACCCTAGTGAAATTACCAATAGAAAAACACCAATCAGTAATCAAATAACACAAACACCAAAAACATTTCTTATTTTTTTTATATACCGGGTTTAATTTATTGGTAATTTTGGTAAACGTATCAGTATTATTGGTCAGTATCATTCATTATCCATTATTACTACAACCAATATGTGACAAATATAACTAATAACCACCAATTTTACCATTGATACGAATATGCACACCAATATTAGAAGCAAATGAACCAATATTAATGGTCGTTCACTGGGTGATGACATTACATTAACTTATTATTCTATTATGGCTGTGCAGTGTAGATTATATTTATCTCAAGTAATCCAATCCACATTTGTAATGATACACTGATGAGCGTTTTTATTTGATTTGGCCAATCGGAACCCATCTTTAGTTTGCATATAATATCTTATTTTGCTTCTGGCAGTGCAAGATAGCTGAATAGTGCTGATTGGCCAATTTAAATAAAAACGCTCACCAGAGGGCCATTACAGATGTGGAACTGATAACTTGAGATTGACCTGAGTTATTCTGGAACAGAGTATAGTCTGAGACCTCGGTGGGCCACCTGGCGACAGTTTTTATGATAGATTGCATTTGCCAATCATGCAGGATTTCATAAATAAATGTTTACATTGATGTTTCATATTTGCTGTGTTTGTAGAAATGCAAATCCTAACCTAGTGTTTAATTTGCAGACTTAATTGCTGACAGAGCACTAATGAGAGTCTACATGGAAGGTAACTTAAAGGGTGTATTGAAGTAATGTTAATCGCTGTATTGAGATTTAAAGTTCGCTAAATAAAAATACATAAAAACCAAAATTTAGAAAATTTCAATAGCAAGGTCATGCAGTCGTTTTTTTTTAAAGTACATATATTAATAAAAATAAAATTAAAACCACAAAACAAATGAATTTTTAACCGTTTTCTGCCTATCTCTGAATTATTCTTTTTTTAGAAATCGTCCATTATCTTAGGGAAAAAAGACTTGACAGTCTTAATTATTGATGAAATTCTCTACATTTTAGCATTTTGTTTATATTTTTATAAATTTTGATTAATGAAATACACGTATTAATTATATTTAGAATGAGTTTCATCAACTAAAATTTATAAAAATATTATAAAAATGCTAAAATGTAGAGGCTTTCATCAGTTAAAGCATTCCGTCGTCCGTTTCTTAGTAAAACAAATGGACGATTTATGTTTTACGTATTAATTATATTTAGAATGAGTTTCATCAACTAAAATGTATAAAAATATTATAAAAATGCTAAAATGTAGAGACTTTAATCAGTTAAAGCATTCCGTCGTCCTTTTCTTGATAAAACAAATGGACGATTTATAACGATCTTTTAAATATAGGCTGAAATGGTTAAAATTTAATTTTTGACTATTAAAAGTCTGGAAATTTTGGTGTTTATGTATTTTTATGTCTTTGGTTTGAAAGAGTAGTGAACTTTAAATGTCTATGAGCGATTAACAAACCAACACACCCTTAAACTTTTAAAATAATAATAATGGACTGTCAGGTGGCTTGTCAAAGTCTCAAACATGTTGAAACCCCACAGTAAAAAAGTTAACACTGTTTCTGTAGTCACAGTACAAATGGAAAGTTAGCAGTGGCGGATCCAGGAATTTTTCCGGGGAGGGGGGGACGGACGGACTTCCAAGCCAAGAAATTTTCCAGGGGAAGGGAGGGGGG
>JAQFYV010000775.1:0-10139 GCA_034695065.1 Choneiulus palmatus | reverse complement strand
GCTAGACAGTTGAGCGGGTACACTTTTCCATGTTGAAAATATTAGTTGTCCTAATGGTTCTCACGTAGTAATTCATTAATCAATCAAGAAATTAATTAAAACTGTTTAATATTACTTAGCAGAACGGATAAATAAGTAAGGCTAGACAGCCCTCCGGTCTCTCCCTGAGAGAAAGAATACATAACTGCTGGCCAAAAGATTTAGTTATCCAAAAAAACGTCCATCCGATCGGTTGAGAATTTAGTCCAGACTGACTAGAAAATAAATCATTTCTCCTTTGTTCTGCCCATTCAAAATGGCGACCTTTTTCTCTAGTCACCTGATCAATTGCATCAGTTGACCAGAGAAAACGTCATACAGAACATTCTAAAATAAATTTATTAACAAACGTGACAAGGCAATTAAAGATAATTGCTCATTTGCATATACTTCGGTCGATCACGGTGATAAAGAATTTGGGCGCCAAAATTTGGCCCCGGGCTAAGGGCATTCCTTACAATACTACCTCGTAAATTATATTTCCCAACTAAATATAAGCCTATATAACTTTCATTAATTAACTACATGTTAGCAGTTTTATATATATTTCTAAATTTTGGTTGATAAAATGCACGCGTTCTAGTATTTAAAATACGTGCGTTTCATCAACCAATATATAGAAAATGCTACAATGTAGAGAATTCCATCAGCTAAAAGATACTTTCGTTCTTTTTGTCCTTCAAAAAACAGACGATTCATAACAAATTTTATTCTTATTCTTTTTTGGTTTTTATTTTATTAATTCAATTTAAAATATATACATAAATAGATAAATAAAAAATACCACTTGCGCCTATAGGTTTTAAAATTCTACAAATTTATGTAATTATTATTTATTTTTCCTATTTTTTGGTTTAAGAATTAATCTTGATTTAAATGGCTAAAAATAATTATGGCAACTAACGTTACGGCTCAGTACTCAAACCCCTCCTTATGGCACCGACATAACATGGGATTACAAATCTTAAGAGGTCTAATTGACACTCAATGACTACTTATCCGTGTGTTTTTAAAATAAAGTTTTAGAAATATATACACATTTATGTTATGAAAGATTTTTACTGATTCTTGTATATATAGAAATTATGTTAACAGCTAACTTAAATTCATTATAAGTACACCGATATAAGGTTACTGGCAATTGCATGCTACTGAGTATAGATAGTGCATCCAGCAAATGCATGACAGATTGAATGTCCATTGTATCTTTCAATCTCCAAAGGCAAAAAAAAAAAAAAAATACAAATAGCCATTTAGTCAATAGTTTGCAAGCCGTGAACAACACGTTTAACAAACTGACCTTGCGTGCTTTTGGCCATATGGATCTGTACACACGTTTTGTAATCAAATGGATTTCCGTTTTTTCTTGTGAAACAGATGGCAAACGTAGAGGGAGTTTGTCAGCTATAAAAGAGCTGAAGCCAATTTCTGACATTCAGTCAACACCATGCAGTTGCATAAATGTCAGCAGATTTAGTACGGTGTTAAACAGTTCACACCAGGGATAATTATGAAAAACCCTATATATACGTTACAGTAAAATTCACCTTAAAAGCCTGAGGTGATGGCCTGCGCTCTAGCGAGAAATCACCAAACTGTATTCATCCGCCGCTTTTTTTTTAATAAACTTTGTTAATAAGTAAAGGATTGTGGGTAAAAACGTAATCCTAACTCTAAATAGCAACCAGAATGTGTATTTCCATTGATTAAAGCGTCGTTGTGTGAGTAATAAACCACAATCCTAACTAGCTAATTTTCCTAAGTAGGCAACGTATTCTTTGTTAGTCTATTATTGCCTGCCTCTGTATATTATATATGTGGATTATTAATTCTTAAATTAAGATTATTTACATACTTTTCATGAGTTGAGGATCAGTTTTCTGCACTACAGCTGGATCCACGGTACCGTACGTATACCACTGATTAAATGTGCACTATTTGTTGTCGATGTGGGAATACTTTGTGAAAACTGGCTTAAGTTGCCAAATGGTTTCAATAGATGGCAGGCCATCACCTAAGGCTTTTGAGGTGAATATTACTGTTGACAATAATTAAAATTTCACATTTTCTTCGCTTGCAGTCTTTGCACTTGCCATTTACAGAATACGCTCGTACATACCTTTAAGTAAATCGCCATTAAATTCCAGGAAAGTGATTTAAGAACTTTAAATAAATTACAATAATTACATACTTGTAAACCTATATGAAAAAGTTTCTTCAAAAAAAATTTGTTTTCAAAACTAAAGATGGCGTTGCACAGGTAAAAGATTGAAATTATAATCCGGATTTCTGTTGAAGTTGATGACAATGCATATAACAAAGATACATCAAATTCTAAGCAGTATTGTTTTCTGAAATATTTTTACCATATTTCTGATAAGATTTTTTTTCTTATTACAAGAAAAATTTATATTTGCTATTCACATAGGTATAAAACTTGATTTACCATGTTGTCTCAAAACAAACGTTTGTATCCGAGCATATGTTTACAAGTTCTTTTGTATTTTTGGAAATACATTTTTTGAAATTTTTCAATAGGAGAACTGCAGATATGCAGTTATGAAAATTGTAGAATAGCCGAAAAAGAATCTTACTTTTAGAAATATTTATTTTATTTTTATTTATTTATTTTTATTATATTTATTTCCACTGAAAACTCGAATCTGTAAAATCCATTCTCCAACTGCATAGCTATTCAATTTTATTATCAAGTTACAAGTTATCAAGTTACACATATTTACTATTAGGACACAATCTCCATAGCATGCCCTAATTTTCTACAATCATAGTCAAGTTTACTACTGTCTTTAATATGTATAGCCCCATTCCATAAAATATTGTACAACATTTGCCTTTTAGAGGTTTGGAAACAAAATTTTCGATTCACTCCGTAAAGAAGAATAAATGCCATATATAAACTTATAGGGATATTCACTGGATAGTTTGAGGTAACCACTTAGAGAATAGTTAACATGACTGAAGTACGTTATTAAGCAAATTAAATACCCAACAAATACGAACTGACAAATTTTGATTGCACTTGCTTAAATCTACTCTTGAAACCCATTTGATTAAAGTGGACATTATTAGCATCCACTTTCATATCACAACATTTTTGTTATAAACGGTAGCCAAATTGTGTTTTATTTTTAAATTCTATAATAATAAAAAAATAACTACGCATTAATTTCAAGCGTATACATTTTTTTAAACATCATCCCCAGCGAAATTAAGCCTTCTTCTAGGCCCACTATAGCGTTGAGCACCAGAATAACATTAAAATTTCCATCAATCTGTCGTTATTTGAAGCTTATATTAGCGGCTGGTGATAAGTGCAACTCTGCAGCTGTTACTGAATATGAAAGGGGATACATTGGAGAATTACTATTAGGCACAAAGCGGATAACACCATATATATAAGCAATTTTTTTGTATATATATATATATATATAAGTAATACATACATATATACTTCATTCACATGCATGCATGCAATGCAAAGTTTGAAAAATAATTTCATACAGACACGCAAAGTGTTTTGTTTATGTGACGTTTTTGACTATGGGTTCCATCATATGTCATTATCATATGCAAAGGAAACAGTCGGCACACGAATAAACCAACCCAATATACTCTTGATTTGAAATAAAAAAGGGTAGAATTGCACAAATGTTTAACGCTATAACTCGTAATAAAATAGCAAAAACTAATTTAAGGTTACAACGTTCGGCAACTGCATTTTTTTTAAACATGTATATAGGTTACCGGCAACACAAGTACAATGTCGGCCAAATATCAGTGGAAATTGCCATTGCATTTTAGAAAGAAAAAACGTTGTTGGCATCATGCCAAAACTAGAAAAAAAATGACACTGTAGACAGTGGGAATTAAACCCAAGATGCCTCAGAAGAAACACGATTTAAATAAGACTTCACTACGAATAACCCATAAGAATTACACACACATTGAACATGGTAATATGCTTAAAGGGATAGACCACGCTATAGAAGAAATTATTTTTCTTTCCAGAGTATTCACTAAAAGAATAATATTTCTGTAATTCCTCAACTATATATACTGTATATATTATGCACAGTCAGTAGAAAAAAATTAAGAGAAATTCGAAATGAGACTGTAGCTGATGTGATAAGAGTAGTTCATTCAAGCAAAGAGGAATGTACTCACGTGATTTTGTTCCTATATGTGGTGCATTGCAATTGCAAATTACACTTGGTGCTTTTAATTTGCAGATGCATTGAAAAATGTTGGTCTGTGATGTCATTAACATGTAAATGGTAATATTTTCTTAAGGTATACTCTTAAAAGAAAGATAATTTATTCTAGTGTGGTCTTCCTCTATAGTAAAGCCGCGGTTTCCACAAATTTTCCTAGACTAATTGCATTTTGTAGAAGAAAGCATGGAAGAGCAAGAAATCCCCACTTCCCCACTTCATCCATTTTCTAGCCTTCTAAATGACATACATATTTAGATATATAGATACCCAAGTGAAAATTCCCATTAAGTCCCATTGGACGATTCAACGGGACTAATGAGACTTGTCAATGGGACTAGTGGGTACAAATGAGAAAAGTAATGAGACCTACGGGACCTAACTACAATGGGACTTACTTTAATAGTACAAAGTCTTTTTACAATATGATTTCAGTGGGACTCAATGGGATCCCATTGCAATGGGAGTTATATTCTGCTAAAACCTTAAGTAATTAATGAATAAATGAATTTTTATAAATGATATTTTCACAGCAAATCCCAGAATACTTGAAAAATTTGGATACTTACATTTTTTGGTGCCATTTCAAAGGGATCCCATTGTAATGGAACTTAAGTCTGCTAAAACCTTAATTAATTAAAGAATTAAATCATTTTACTAAATGATATTTTCAAAACAAGTGCCAGAATACAAAAAAAAAATTGAGAATATAAAAAAAATTATTTTTTGTATAATTGGAGATTCGGGTCCTATTTCAATGGGATCCCATTGTAATGCATGGGATGAGAAAAGTAATGAGACCTATGGGACCCCACTACAATGGGACTCAATAAAAGTTAAATTCTGCTAAAATTTCAATTAATTAATGAATTAATTAATTTTTCTAAATGATATTTTTATAACAAATGCCAGAATTAATTTTTCATTTGTTGAGAAAATAAGTTTTCTTATTATGACTTTTATTAATCATAATTACAACAGGTTTTTCGTTTTACATTCCAAAAGCGATAACCTTAAAAATAGCTATGGGTCTATATAAGTTTCAAAGGCTAATGGTAAGTTAGAAAGGAGTTGAGGACAGGATAGGTGAGGTTATATAGTATAAATTGAGACATGTACAGTGCATAGGCCTAAATGGATGTTAAGTAATGTTGGTAATTAGTGAAATTGTGACGTATTAATACAAAGTTTTTAATCCCATTGCTATGGGGTCCCTTTGAACCTGGATTATCGACAGTGAAATCCCATTGTCGATAATCCAGGTTCAAAGGGATCCCATTAGACTAATTTAATGGGAATTTTCACATGGGTAAGAAAATTCCTTTTTTCATTTACTGTTTTAAACTGCAAGTGCACAGTACAGTTCTTGTTGGTATTTTTAGTAAAGACTGATTTCAATTACAATATTTAAAACAAAATACTTTGGCTATTAAATTTCAAAATGATCTGCTGCAAATATCAATATACACTTTTATTAGTTGCTAGAATTGCAAAGTAAGATGCTAAGAGTTACTGATACATAAGCAAAGGGTAGTCAATTGACAATGCATGTTGCTAACGCTACAGTGTCCTATCCTCGCTTGCATCCAAAGGTTATTTTAATGACATAAGCCTAAATTCAGACAAGGACACGTGAAATACTCGTCATTGGGTGCATAAGCAACAATTACTATTAGCATCAAAAGGCTAAATAGGTCTGATCGCATGCCTTATGCACGGATTCATGCGGTATATAGACGGGGGTAAGACATTAAATAAACTCGTCAATTTTCAATGTAAACCAATCGATGCATGCCAGAATATATGGCGGTGTTTACTTTGAGACTTCCTCTACCCATGGGGGCAAATGCCCTACCCCCCTTCCACTCCATCTTCCATCTTGGATTTTTTTCCGCTACTAGGAATGCGTTATGAAATCCCTGGGTGCACCCATGTCCCTATTCCTATCTCCCTTCAGAAATTGTTTTTTTTTATATATATATACCCATGATATCACGACCTTTATAAAATTCATATAGGGACTTAATACCTGTATATTACGAATTTAGTAAGCCCTATAGATCTAATTAATTGCTTTTGACGCTTACAAATTATAAAGAGTCAGAGTTTATGAATTATCCGAGCAACCGAAGCCATCGAAATTTACCGATAAAAGAACTTGGATGTATGCAGACTTTATAGTTTTCTTCAAAAATATACACGAACTCTTAAAATCCATAATTTGTATAAAAAAATTGTAATAACCACCTGCAGAGTACTTGTATTTTCAGATCATTTTTTCTAACAGGATTATGTTTATGTGCTGTCTGGTTCACATCAGACTTGATGCTGTAGGCACAAGCGATTACATGATAAAAGATGTGCATTATACACATGCTGCATATATACACCGTTCATTTTATATACAATATATATAGAGGAAAGATGTGAATTCAAATGGATCGATCTGAAGTATGTTCGTAAAAACCTGGTTTCGATTAGTTACTTCAGTTAACATGAATTTGGACAGGAATTCTTACTAATTAATGACAGTAATTATATCAGTAGGCTACCTTTTCTAGTTCACTAGTTTTTATTTGAAACTATATATAGTGTATATTATATTTTTTTACATGACATTTTATCCTATACCAGTGTATACAATTATTTCTCGTACCAAATGGAAAAAGAAATCTATTATGGATTTATGGAAAATATTATGCAAATAATGAAGTGAATACATACATGTACAAACTATATATAGGGTTACTTATTATATATTACCAACTCATGGCTTTCCTTATTTTCAAGAATAGGTATAACATTCACAGAATCACAGTATACCGGTACAATTTCCAGCTAGCCTATAAGTGTTTAATTAAATGAAGTATATCAGAATACGTCGGCATATACATTCTGTATTTACATTTTTTTTCTGCTTTTGATTTTGAATAGCGATCAATTGCGATTAAACCACTCTTAAAACTGATTTCAGGATTTTGATAGAATAGAGATACAATCAACATGAATCTATAGAATTTAGCAAAAGCACATGTCAAAAAGCTTATATATGTATCAATAATATACAACGCTCAATGAAAGCCTATATCAGTATTTATATATTCTATTGATAAGTGTTGGCAGCATTGTGTGTATTATTCGTCAAATTCAAATGTTGGCCAAAAAACACATCGATAGCAAAACAGTTTTCTCAATTCACAAAAAAAAATGTGTTAGTTTCATGGTGGCCCATATAATCTAACATATCAAACTGGCAATGTACTCTTATAATGGGTGATGCGATGATTGATTGCCAATGTGCACTCTATGCGTAGACCTCCCCTGCATACTTTTGATCGATTTTCCCTTTATAGAAAACTACTATAACTCCCAAAAGGAAAACTTCATTGTAGTCTATAGATTCTGGACTATCTCTATATAGACATAAGGGCCACCTACTCAATACTTTTGCTTCTGTACATATTTTGTTGAGTGAAACACATGCATCATGGCTAACCACAGAGATACCCAATGGATCTTCTACATGCAATCCATTTTACAAAAATTTTTGCATATGACACAAACTTAAAATAATGCAAAATATTTTCATTATTAACATGTGTCTTGAAATGTTTATGCAAAGACATTCTCATTCCCATATGTAATATATAATACAATTTGTTCAAAAAAGTAACGCTGCATTGTGTATATAGTTTTCCGTCAGTGGCTATGGCAATGTTATTCCACAAAACGAGTTAGGAAAATTGTCAGACATAATTTCAGTAATTTGTTTTCTAATGCATTCATGCATACTTAGTAGAGCAAACAAAGAACACGGATGTTTTCGTAAGATTTTCTTAACAAAAACATTGATTTCATTCCAAAAAGGGAACTCTTGTATATATTAGAAGGTAAAATCATGTTGCATTTCAAAACGGATTAACAAGATTGAAAATCCCTGGATCAAGATATGCACAAACTACAATTTTTACATAGACTTTAATTGACTTTGGTAGGCCCTATATTTAATTTAGGGAGGTATGGAAATATATTTGACCTTATATTTTTTGTAAGTCACAAGAATTTTTGTAAAATATAATAACAATTTTAGAAAACTCGTCCATAGAAAAACACACAGCAAATTATTTGCAATGCTATATATGAGTACATTGTCTCAGGAAATTTTTATACTGTCATTTTCTGCAACTAGAGGCGCTAAACCAGAATAAAGTCAATTGCTCAATATCTTCGTTTAAGTCCATGGGGGCCGCTATCTTGCTGTTTGTACCTGTGCAGCACCAAATTTGCATGCTTCACAAAACCGTGTATACTCCCATGGAATACTTTGAGTTACATTTTTCAGAGTGCTACAGTGTTGCGCGTCTAAACTTTCAAAGTTTGATTAAATTAAATTTGTATTAATTACCATAAAGTCACAACGAATGAATATTGTTATTGTAGTATTTTCAACATCTGACAGACCCATAAATAAAAATGAAAGTACTAAATAGGTGACAAAACAAACAAAGTTCTTGTAATTTAAATATAATTCACAGAAAACGAAATTACGAAATACAGATACACAAACCCTATAACAAGGGATGCATTTTGAGATATTTTTATTTTATTTATTTTGTTATATTTATTTATTTTTAAGGGCGTAGGGGGGTCAGGAATGAACTGCAGTGTGTCATTATGTTATGGGGTTATCCAAATTTGTTCAGAAAAATTACAAGATATTGGTGCCGAAACTTGTAAAAATGTGTATTACATAATATGTGGATGCCATATTGTTAAATAATTCACATTTTTAAGAATTGATGAGAAAAGGCATATGGTTTCATTGTAAAATCAGTTAGGTTGGACGAAATTAAAATGGCTATATGGATACTTTTCATTTCATTTTAGTATATGAAAATGGGATATTAAACTTACTTTCTCCGGCAATACAGAACTAGCAGGACAATTGGGACCACATGCCACTTCCCAATGTGGGAATTAAATGCCCATTCCCTACCCTGACCTGAAAGTTTTAAAGCGCTTTATATATTTCGCACATATATATTCGAATTACTACTATTGCTTATATATCCATGGCTGCACAAACATTTATGACACCCTGCACTTTTAAGAAGTTATACGTGAAATTGAATTTTTAAAAACAGCAATGTTTTTAATAGCAACTTCAAGGGGGATACAACCGTTAACAACAATTGTTGTTTAACGTAAGTATACACATACATGACTTACCACTTACACATGCAGAACATATTTCTGACGCAAAATATAAAGAAAATAAAAATAAACTTGCATATGGTGAGAACAAATAAATCTTCATTAAAATCACCATGTAAAAAAAACGATCGAGCCCAAAAAAAATCACACGTTACGCCCCAGAACCGAGGTGAACGCAATTTACTTGAGTTACATGCCTAAGCTATTCTTATTTTCCGTTTTTACTTTTCTAAAAATTAAGCATTGTAGATATTGCTTTCTTGTTGGATAAGTACATTTTTACCATATTCTATCGTTTAGCAACTATATTCTTCCTGAGGGTTGCATTCCCCTTTAAGGTTCGGTAATATGTTATTGACTCACAGGAATTTGCACTATGGCTATATAGGCAAAGGATCCACAGACAACAAAATATCAAGCTGAAGTGAATATATTAATATCTGGGTAGTAGCAGAGCACTTTTCTCAAAAAATTACACCAATAATTAAATAATAAAACAATTTCGGTTTTGAATGACTTATTTTCTCCTTATACATGCATGGCTCGCATATTTTGCAAAACCTTTGCTTGCCCAGTATATAGGGCTGTAGCTTGACATAGGGCGCCACCTACTGGTGTGAGATGGGAAGTTATTGAGATGATAGGTAGTTTTAA
>JAQFYV010000774.1:0-10142 GCA_034695065.1 Choneiulus palmatus | reverse complement strand
GAATTAGAACAAAATTTTAAAAAAAATCTTTACTGGGAAGAGGTGAAAAACTTCAAAAAATGGACATTTTCTTTATTGTTTGTTTAATTTTTTACGAATTTTTTCAGAAAGTGCCAAAATAATTTCCTAGATTATTTATAGCTCATCCATTTACTATTTTTTCATTAATGTTGGACCATTGCTTGCAAAATTAATCCTTTTTTAATTTCTCAATGAGCCATTAACATTGCTCCAACCCACCATTAACTGATTAATTTGCAGATTAGTATATTGTTTTTGTTAAAGAATGATTCTGACTGATATATATACAAGGTACTTCTAATTAGCGAGTACGACCCTATTAAATATTACAGCATATAGCCAAAACTATACTGTAGGGGCTATAAGGAGAATAATATTATTGATCCTATTTTAGTATCATATTAAATACCATATGTCATTAGTATAAAATGGTTTAGGCCTATTTGATTCTCCAGCAAAATTGCAGCAAGTGCTGTTTAAAAGAACTTATTCAATGCAGGAAGTCCATACATGCTGGCAATTGGAAGGTAAGACAACAGCACCCTGTTGATCTGGACCGTCACCCATCCAGGTGCTTACAGGGCCCAACTTTGCTTAACTTCGGTGGTCTGACGAGAATCAGTAAAGGCCGTTGCCCTTACTGTACATGTAGGTCTATACTTACTGTAAAATATCTTTGTTATGATAACTCTCTATTCCGATCTTTTAACCTGAAACGACTCTGAAACTATATACATGTATAGCTCAGATGAGTGGTAACATTCCTGCCTGGCATTCGGGAGACCTGGATTCAATTCCCAATGGCCTTGACTATGGTTTTTCGTGGTTTCCATAGTCTCTCTAGGTGAATGCTGGGGCAGTACCATTAAAGTCGGCCAAGACCGCATAACCCCCCCCCCCCCCATCCCTACCTCCCAGGAAGGGCAATAAAGAGGCTCGTAGCCCAGTATGGGATCAAAAAAAAAAAATCTCATATCCTGTAAACGCAGATGATAAGGCGCATTCCACTGCAAGACTTTATACTCATGAATTATAGTAGGCCTACATTTTGTGAACGAGCATATATTATAATTTCAGTTATTGTATTATGTGAAATTTATTTGTTAAAATAAGGAATTAGTGTAACTAGAAAAGTATATACGTATATCAAGAAAACATAATCAAAAATGTTTAAATTGCTAAACAACCAACATTTTCCCCGATTTTTGACAACATTTAAAACATTACCCCCATTTCCTAGAGCATTGCAGGATTAATACCAACTGTTGGCTATACAGGACCTAAAAATAGTTCAAAGTTGAATCATGACTAAAGCACTGTATTTCACGTTAACATTGTTTGCTTGACTACAGGGGCTTCATTTGATCGTATAATGATGTTTAACCAGTTCCGTGCTTAGCACTATAGACTGATTCCAAAAATAACAGGTTCCAATATCAATTTCCAATTCGCCAAGTATTCACATATATAGTATGAAAATAAAATATGGTAATATAATTTGCTAGATCAAAAATTAGAAGGTATATCATATTGCATGTGAGAACCATTATACCATGTTGTGTTCACTAATTTTGCACATTATTTGACTTAATGGTTTCCCCATCGTCGTAACCATATATGTCTATCACCTAGGAAACAACATGGGGGTGAACACCCTGGGCACTAAAAACGACCCTAGAAATGACTCCAATCGGCTTCTTTAGTCACCAATTTCAATTCTTCGTGCAGACAAGAGAACGAAGAGACGGCCCCCAAAGGCAAAGCACGAAAAACAACGTAATGAACCTACACATGCACGCTTACCTTAGTTACCAAAATAACAGGGGGAAAAAACAATAGATATATAGGGAGGACGAAAAAACTTTTGTTTCACCTATAATTTCGAGCTTATGGTGCATTACTAACAAGACTGCATTTCATGCATTAATTAGTTTTGGAAGAAGTTTAAATGAAGTCCATAAATGGAATTAATGCTATAGCAATGTTTTATTTAAAAAAACGATACAGGTATATCTATATAATTACTTTTAATTAAAAGTCCGGCAAATTTATATCTCATTAAAAGTCAATTGAATGCATAACACAGTTCCTGTAGTTATAGTTAAGAACTGCTGAATTGTGTTTAATTGTGCTGTATATGCACAAAATTACTCGTACATGAAATGACATTACAGAATACAGAACATCAAATTCCCTTTGGACTTAATGGGCCATGTTCCCCTCCTACTTCACCCCTGTTCTGGCGCCTATATGGGATCTGCATGGCACCATAGAAAATTAGCATTTATAAATAAATTTGCCTTTTCACTACAATAGCGCTTTAACAAAAAAAACCAAGAGCTTTCAAAACATTTCCTATAAAATTGCGCGTCTTAGTTCATATTCACGTGCTTTAATTGTCATGCGTGCTCACTGAAAGTACTGAAAGTGGTTTGCAAAGGAAAAGGTCCAATGTCACCATTTTGCAGAGTAAATGCCTTTAAGGGGAACGGTATCATAAACTTTAGTTACTTTTAAACTCCAAAGCAACGGCAGCCATAATGCATGCTGTGCATGGGCACACTGGGTATAGTTGCTCAAGGGCTCCACTAGAAAAGGAGACCCAAGCAAATCAAAGTATGTTGTAATGAAGTTAGATGCCCCAGTGCACTGTTTTTCCAATGGCCTATATATGCAAATAAGAGGGCTTTGGATAAGGCATATCAAAATTGCACATACCCAAGTTCTGGCAACTATGGTCTTGCTATAGTTCTTTTTTTAAGGGGAATGTAACGCTCACAAAACGTTATTTTTAATTGATAGACCATATTAAAAGTAGTCCATATCCAAATTTTGGCAACTATGTTCAGGTTGAAAATAGTTACCAAAATTTGGATATGGACTATTTTTGATATTCTCTATTGCCTGGACAAAGTTGAGGCATATTCTCTGGATAAATCTGAGACGTTGACTAGCTAGCCCACCTATGTTAAGAAATATGGTCGTTCCATCACAAATCACTTGCAATGTGGATACCAAGGTATTTCATCTAATTAACAACAGCTATTTGAGCACCGCTAAGACTTACGTTGGCACTGTTCTTCCTCGCCTATATGTGATAGTTTCATCACTAAACATGTCATAAGCTTTATAGTTGTCATGTCTTGCACCAATTAAGCATCCAAACAAATAAGATCGCTTAGCAGTGCCACTGAGAAAGACCCTTCATCTCTCCCAAACTCAAAGTAGCTTAATAATATTGCAGAATCCTCTACAAAAAGCTTTAAATTATAGTTTAGTGCCTTAGGTAGATTAGTACAGCGCCTATATTTCATTCTGTACCCGAAAAATAAAACTGGACAAACGAAAAATCCCAATATAACAAAATTTCACACCTTCTAAAATGCTTGTTAATCCGGAGTTGTGGTTATACATATATATATGCATGCCTGGATTAACATTTTCATCACCGAATTTTTTTCATCCACCTGGTGGCGAGAAAGGGTAAGCTTCAATAGAAACCGCAAAGAATGTTCCATCTACAACTTAAGCCTCCCCTCCCCCATTCACACCCCACCCACCCACTCTCACTTTGGGCCTTATTAGGAACAGTGGTCCAGATAAGATCCTCTATTATTAACCAATGGGAATAGTAAATTGGTTAAGTACAATAAATGAAAATGTAAAAAATATCCATTTAATAGCCCATTACTGACCTTATAAGGAATATTGACTATATATAGGAATAACGTTTTACAGGTTTTTAACCCTAATTAGTTGCATTGCGTTTAAAACAGCCAGGAAGCCATGCATTTGCTCTTGGTGCAGCATGCATATATATCTAAACTGTTTCTAAAAATCTCAAAGATTTAAAAAAATTCAAGGTAAGATTTTTATCGTATAGGAGAAAATCTTTACTCTCCTTAAACACATCAATTGCCTGTCACATTGAAAAAAGCTGCTCAAAGGCAATAAAAACTATACAGCTTCTCTCTTCAGTAAACCAATATAATACAATTGTGTCATTTTTAAGCACAATTGGGTGAACTTATTAGGCGGACCTATACCTTATTTGGTACTAATATATACTCGTATAATTTATTAAATTTATTTTTATTATATTAAAACAAAAACAAATGGAAAATAAGGATTCAAGACTGTTTAGATATTGTGACATAGGGATGTCTCCAAAAATATATTATTTATTATTATTTAGCATTGATAAATCTAAAAAATATGGGACTGCAGTTAACTCACTCTAGACCTGATTCAGAACAATGTATTTTTATGTACATTTCAAGGAGTACATACATGTATATCCAAATTTCAGAGTTTTCTATACCCAAATAAAACAGATGCAATAGAAAGTTGTATGGCTCTATAGTGTGTTCCTATATATGTTCATGGAATAAAAACCCCAATATAATATCGAACCAGTGCCACCCCGTTGTGTGTGAGGGTAATCTAACCTGAGTATAGGTTTTGTATATACTTGGTAATCGACCCCCTGTGGCTGACGGTGCAATTGATATTAATTACTGCATACACGTGCATTTTCAGCAACATATCAAGGTGAGTTTGAAAAGAGAGAGGGGTCTAGTGTATAGGTGTATATACTTGTATTTCCAGAGGGCCACCATGGGCGAGAAACCTTAGCACCTTGCCAACATATCCCATAGCTCATTTCTTTGTTATTGTTGTTGTTTTCGTGCCTACTTTATACATATACACACATTCACATATGGATATGAGCACTGGGGTCCATTTCTGAGTGGAGACTATTGAGGAGGGGGGAATGATGTCGAGTGCGAGAGAACAGTAGACAATCATTTTTCACTGGTTTTCATTTTTCACACAAATTAAGCCGGTCATAAATCTTTTACGTCCAAAAACTATAGTTCAAATGAATGAATACGTGCTATATAGTGCACAGGTGAGTGCGCAAACTCACGTGTTGTAATGCAATTTACTAACGGGAAAAGAAATTCAGGTATAATGTATGCGAGAGGAAAATATCAGTAAAAAAAATAAAAAAACAGTGATATTAAAGAAGCATATCAACTTAAGTACAGCTGATAATAAATGTGATTATTGTTAGCAGGATGGATTATAACCATGCATCTCCATGCATAGGCCTATGTGTAATAATATTTCTAGAACAGAAGTTGGATGGCTCTAGATTAATTGCCATTATTCAAGAAGAGGAAATTACAGTTTAAATCAAGTCGGGGTATTATCCTCCATGGTATATAAGGGCTAACCATATATATCGCATAAAATAGCCAAATTATAATTTATATTCGTATATTCAATATTAACACATATATAGAATGCTCCCATTAATTTTCTCCAATTATTTTCCTGACTTCCTTTGACCATTTTCCTAAATTTGCCAGGCTAAATTCTTAAAACTTAAATTCTTAAAATAACTGTTCAATACTGTATTAAAATTATGACCTTTTTACTATCTCATCAGTGTAGAGACAAAGAATGTCCTATAATTCAAGAAGGCTAATTGCTTAATTTCATAAAACTCTTTAACAGGAACATTTCCTGCTTGTACCATGATAGGCCTACATTGCAGCGGAAGATCGTTTCATAAATAAACATTGGTACTATATATAGTAGGCCTATATATATTGTTCAAATGTTTTTAATTTTTTTAAATTTTATTTTAGTTTTTAATTTTTTTTAAATTTTATTTTTGTTTTTGATTATACCCTGATTTTTACTTTTAATTTTTATTATCTTTTGCTAAATTCCCTCAATTTCTCTGATAATTTTATTATCCCAGTAAGTAGGAATCCTGGCATATGAATGAATTTAAATAAATTCAAGTTTATAACTACACTCATTTTAATGTGCAGATGGAAGCTTTAGTATTTTGGAGATTTCCGAAATATTTAAAACATATATGTATAGGACACCATATACACTGTATATGCAGATTACATAAAATATGTTTAAAAGTTGTTGAAAGAGCACAGACCACAAAAACAATAATCCTGGCAAGTTAGTATCATAATTTAACAGGCGCATATTTTTTTTCTAAGAATCTTTATTATAAAAACCAACAAATTACTAAATTATAAGCTTGCAAAAAAATGACCGATACAGTGTCTGTATTTCTGAATACGCTGCAGCAAAAATTTTGCCCCTATATAACATATAAAAGGAGCAAACAGATGGTATATGGGAAATTATTTCTGATTAGAAAATTATTAAAATTTATAAAAAAAAATATTATAAACCATAAATTACGAGGTTTTTTAACTGCAGTTGTAGGAAGAGCTTTCAATTTAGCAGACTTTTAGGCATGTGAACCATATTAGCTGACAAACCAAATTTTCAAAATAAAAAAAAAAAAAAAAAATTACAATGTATCAGAAGGGTGCCATTATAGAAGGAGGTTTCCTGCCTTCCGGTATTTTATTAACTTACAAAAGATTGGGGGCTATACGTTAAACTAATACCTGCAAGCAGAAAATCTAATTTAAATTAATGATCTAAGATTATGGGAGGTTTACTTGCTATGGAGGTGGAAAACCGAACAAACCCAATTTAATATCACTAATTTTTTAAACTATTTCTCATATGTAGCCCATATGTTTCAAATAAAAAAAAAAAAAAAAAAAAAAAATGGAAAAAATAAAAGAAAAAGAAAAAAAAAAATATAATCTTGTGTTCAGGGTCCTACCTTGATCACCAGAACAATTTTTGTAACTGCATGGCCTAATTCCACCGGTTAAAGCAAATGGTTCTCGGATGCACCGTGCAAGCTTGCAGTGAAGATTTTGAACACTTGTAGAACACCACAATGCAGATCACAGAACACGTAAAAGTTCAACATAAGCTCACTAAAGTCCACACAGTTGCAATCCAACAAGGGCTCAGAGAGATGTCAATCACTAGATGAATTCCGTTGCAGGTATAATCGAAATAGATATACTGCAATCAAAATTAATAAAACTTAACAAATCCATCAATTAATCGGTCCATATCATTTTCTATTCTGAATTAATTTACTTTAGATAATCTCATTTAAAATTGTGATTATCAATTTTCAACACTTAAATGATTGACCAACAACCATAAAACATGAAATGAGATAAAAATTAGAAAATAATTTTGTCCCATTTCATAAATTTGTCTGGTGCCAACCATACTAAACTTTCGCTGCTAGCAATACATTTACAATTTCTAATATATACATTTTTTTTCTGTGCAAACTCCATAAATTCACTGATTATAATTTTAGTTATTTTTATAATGGCTAAAAAAATCAATACAATATATGAAGTGTACAAATGCGTTATGCAAGGATGAATCAAAATTCATTAAGAGCATTTCAAATACATTTCTTAAAACTCAAAAAAATCATTGGACTGCCAGGAAATTCCTACTTTGACTGCCTATGCATTCCAACTTTTAAATATAAATATTACAAAATACCTCAAAATCATTATAATAAAATTAGTGAGGTGAAATTTACTGATATATATTGCTTATGGTTAACTATCAGTAACCAGCTGTTATGCAGGTTATATATTTCCTAAATTTAATTTTTGTAATGTTAACGGGAAAGACTCATTTAGAAAACAAAAAAATATTTATAAGTATTCATAAAAAATATAATAATATAATATGCCTATTTATTTAATAAGAAATAAACGAAAATTAAGGCTAATTAGCGAGACACCATTAACTTGTCAATGACGTCACTCGGCTGACAGCAACAATCTCATTCGATAAACGAGATTGCATGTTCTCTTTTGCAAAATTGCATGCAAATCTAACTTATTTTCTTTTTTTTTTATAAAATAAATACTCATTATAGAGTTGCAAAAACTGGTGTGGGTGAATTTTTTTTTTATTAAATTTCGCATAACAGCACAATTTTATATATATATAGGTTGATCTACCGTTTAATGAAAGAGTCCCCATATATATAAAACCTGAAAATACGTGGGTGGAATTGACATTCTACGAAATGCATCAATCAAGTTTATGCAGTGTCATATAAATCCATCTGCTATTTAATTCTCTCAGATTTTTTAAATAGAAATTGACATTTAAAACATATATTACACGTCAGTCAAATTAAGGCTTTGATAATATTTTTCTCAACCAGCCACCCTCACTTCAATTTAGTTGATTTGCGTGTAAGTATACACATTTTGCTAAGCGTGCATAATCGAATTTATATATGCATTTTCTCCTCACTCAATGGTATTATTACAGAACAGTACGACGTAACGTAAAAATGTTTTATATATATACTTATGTCATGCATTATTAATAACTGTCCATGTATCTAACCATGCACCTACTGAACAGGCTGTTCGGCAGCATGTAATAATAGATAATAGTTATATGCCCACCCTATAGTATAATATAGCATATTTAATAAAACATCGATTATGATTAAACCAAAATATATGCACTTCGGCATTAAAAAAAATATTGTATATTAAGTGTGTGAATGCTAACTAAAATTAGTACGTTCAATCAAGGATTGACGTACGCAGGGGAGTAAAAGGTTATGCGCGTTATTCTATACTCCACTTAAAATTTAATTAAACTTACCAAAGAAAAAAAAATTGCATGTTCTGACGAAATTTACTAATAAAATACAAATAAAAGTTGTGGTTAAAGCATGCAAAGTTTTCATCAATTCTACTAACAACATTAGGGAGGTTGCGAAATTTCGCCCAATTAAAAATAAAACGAAATGTGAAAAGTGAAATGATAAATTTCGGAAAATGTTAAAAATTTGGTTACCAGGTTGCGAAAAAACATCGTCCACGAAATCTTGTTTTCAAAACGAAATGAAATGGTATCACACAATAAGCAGTGTATGCAGAAGTTAGGGTGAAAATTCCTATAAGCGGTCACACTGTAATTTCGTTTTTTCCAATAAAATCATCCGAAATCACCAAGAACATGTCGTGTAAAATGCACAGATTTCGTACGAAATCAAGAAAACAAGACCGGATATGACATCAATTATCAACATTTCGTTTTATTTTTAATTCTGCCAAAATTTCGCAACCTCCCTATTAAGTTAAATTGCTTTTCTTTTTATAACCTAAATTTTCCATGGCTTTCATTTAAAAATAACTATTGACTAGGACAGACTTCCCCTCTACATATTTAGAAAATGTGGACAAACTGGTTAAAATGATCAAGATGCTCACTTAAATTAAAAGAAGCCATTTTAGATTAGTGATTGCTCAAGGGACAGATTTCCAGTAATTCTCATTATTATCCTGATGATGACTGCAGCTACACGTCGAAACTGTTGACCTTAATTTTATTCAAATCTTTCACATTAAGTGATTGCCCATGCTATATAAGTTGGAGAACTGATCCATTTTAAAGTAGCCATGCTGAACATAGTTGTTAAAACTTGGATATGGACCATTTTTATATACTCTATCGTTTAGAAGTAACTTTTTCTAGGGTTGCTTCCCCCTTTAATATATTATTCCAAACAGCAGGGTATAACTCATGCATGGTTCTGCTTTAAACCTCTCATTTATGCCTGTGTAATTGTGTGATTTCTAATGGAAATCCTCATAGGAGCGGTTGAAATCATGCGCATGACCTTTTCATACTTTCTCTATGATGCATGCAGGCTGTTTTCATATATTTAATGGTGCGAATAGTATTTAATTTGTTCAGCTTTTTAAACACGCATGCGTGAATTTCAAGTTGTATAAACATATAAGGACTTCTATATCTAATTATTAACAATTTTAAATAAAGTACTTGTTGTTTAAAGAAACCAATGGGGTTTCACATCGTTAAACTCACACATGCATATTTTACTGAAATTTCGAAGCAGACTTTTGTATAATACATGTATTTCCCTTAAAATTACATAAACTAAACCAAAAGTAAATTCCTAGCTGTGTACAATCTGTGTACAACAGTGGCTGTCTGGCTCCTAATTTAACGAATGGGGACAAATCAAATTTACCGAATATATGCAAAATTTACCGAATTAATCTGATCACCTTATATGAACGGTGTTTTTTTAAGGAAGGGGGGGTTGCAGCAATATTAAATGCCCATTGAGAAATTAAAAAAGGATTAATTTTGCAACCAATGGTCCAACATTAATGAAAAAATAGTAAATG
>JAQFYV010000773.1:0-10146 GCA_034695065.1 Choneiulus palmatus | reverse complement strand
ATAAAGTAATGCGTTTATTTTTCAAACAACATTAGCATTTCGATCTTAAAGGGTAACATGATTTATACCTGCAATATAGCAAACTTCCAATTGTAAGTTAGAGTGTAGTAAAAATAGCTGCTTTTCTAAAAATACAAAAAAATGACTTAGGCCCTTTTGGAAATGTGCTTTTCTAATGTCAGAAGCAGGGATGATAAGAATGTGACAGAGCTATTCACTTAAGGCTCTCATCATAAAAACCTTAGCCTTATATAGTGTGCATTTAGGCTTATAGTCCTGTTTCCTTGCCTTTAGGGAATATATTTTGCAAGATATATATGTTTCTTTTCAAGAATCTACGAGATCCATCACAAATAAATACATAGGGAAGACAGCTGTACCCACAAAACCCTTTATGTTTAGGAAAGGCTTACCATGATGCTACCAAAATGCCCCACAGCTATTTAATATTGGTCTTGAAGCAGAAAACACCAGAACATTTACGTCCAACCCTTAAACCAATGGCAACACATCTTGTCTTTGGTCAATTGTTCAAAACCATATAAATTGAGCTCTAGAATTTTAAGAAAGTCATTCTGGCCTGGCTTCTGGACTGCTCAACATCTTAAGTATTCAAATTCTTTTTTTGTTTTCAACATTTTTAAAACTTTTTTCAAATGAACTTTTTTATTTGATATAAACTTTTTTTCTGATTTTTGGATTTTCAAATTTTTTTAAATTTTTATTTTTTAACTTTTTAAATTTTTTAATAATTTTTAAGGATGGTTAGACCACAGTCATTTTGTATTGTAAGAGGAACCAGGAGAGGAACCCAGACATCTATTTTACGGGCTTCAGGCAAATTTATGCCCTAATAAGAAACTTTGCGGAGGACCTAGTTTCTTGGGAGCATCTCAGAAGTGTAGCCAATCGCTATGTTTGGCAAATTACCAACACTGGGATTATTCACAGAACTGCAGGCAAGACTTATGTAACCTCATAAACTCTTACTACAGGAGCAAATTTTGGAATGGCCGCCTTAGAAGATATCGTTGTATGTATTTTGTTGTTTATTTAATGTTGCCATTTATTTAATTTTGATGGACAATCTACTACAAGATGAAGAAAGTGAAGAGGATGATGGATACAAAACATGAAGAAAATGACAATTCAGATTGTAATTTTCCTGAAGGTGGAGCAGTGCCTATGCCAAATGCCCAGGCTTATATCAACTATGATCCAGATAGTGATGACGATGACTTGGATGATTTTGATGATGATGAGAACGATTCAGAAATTTCAAATGAGAACATGGACCTGCCTGAGCCATATCTTGCTGAAGATGCTGTCTTTGACTTAACACACAGTGAGGACATGCAACTGTCTAAGGTAGATGATCCTGATGAAATGAATTGCTTTAACCCTATAGACATTAAGTTTGTTGACCTTGTTTCGGAAGATGATCAGACCATGGACCTGCTACAATTACCAGTGATTGAAGTCATTGGCCTTGTTCTGAGGATGATAATGACAGCTTATTGTCTGCAGAAACTATTCTGAACTCTTCAAATTGATTTTATTTAAATTTTATAAAGTAATTTACACATTTTTCATTTATCAATAAAAATATTTTTCATAAAATTTGCATATACTTTTAAATTTAAACTAATTACCCCCCACTAATTTTAAATAGCTGCCATTTGAAAATTGCCACTCTTAAATTACCACCATTTTTATTAATTTTCGACATTTTTAAATTTCCCACCAATTTTAATTACCCTCCATTTTAAATTTGCCACTCTTTTGACTTCCCGCCATTTTCATTAATTTCATGACATTTTTAAATTTCCCACTCATTTGATTTCCCACCATTTCCATTAATTTCACAACATTTTATTTTTCCCACCATTTTTATTGATTTTCGACATTATTAAATTGCTCACCAATTTTAATTTCCCTCCATTTTAAATTTGCCGCTCTTTTGACTTCTCACCATTTCCATTAATTTCATGACATTTTTAAATTTCCCACTCATTTGATTTCTCACCATTTCCATTAATTTCACAACATGTTATTTTTCCCACCATTTTTATTAATTTTTGACATTTTCAAATTTTCCCAATTTTTTTTAAATCCCACATTTCCATTAATTTCATGACATTTTTGAATTTCTCCTCAAAAATCTAAAAATTCAAATTTATCCACCAAAAGAAACACTAACGCTACCATCCCCAACCTAAGATTTAAGTTCCCCGCCATTTTTTGAATTTACCGCCAAAAGCTACACTAGCGCCACCATAAATTTCAAATTTCCTGCCAAAAGCGACACTAGCGCCACCACTAACCCTGGTGGCGGAATGTGGAACTAGGTGCCAAACAGGGGCCCTATATTACTTTAGAGCACTTGACTAGCCATTCTGAGGGGGCACTTTCTCAGCGAGTCACAAAGCAGATTTTTGTCTGTCCATTGCAGTTGATCAGATAGACATATGCCACATCCAAAGTGACCATGAATTCTGATTTTCCACCTATTAGATGGCGTTCGTACAATTTTCTAGCATCAGTCTTTCGATTTGCACAATGTAAAGGTAGAAGCTTGTGGCAGGGCACCTTTTTCACAGTTTTCATTTTTAAATCTTGATGAATAATTCGGTTAATAGTTGAAATGGATGTCTGACATACTTTTGCCATTGACCTTTGACTCAATGGATTGTATTTGTTGAACATTTTCTTGACCTTTTCGATGTTAGGCTTATTTCGAGCAGTTTTAGGCTTCGCGCCTAAGCTTATTTGTCCAGGTTTTCTGGCTATCTGTCACTTCAAACCAACATTACTGATGATTAGATGCACATTTGACTGGCTAATGATGATTCTTCATTTTTTCAACTCAGAAACAATACAATTCTGAGAATATTTGAGTTTGGAAAGTGTTTTTACGATAGTAATTGCTTTAACACTAGCGTAAGGTACCATTTTGAATGTGATTTGGGCGATATTTTTTTTAGAAACTTCATGCTAATATGACTGCATATGTGCAAAAAATTATTGCACGTGCACCACCGTATCAAATGATATAGCAATTCAAAGTCTAATCATTTTAGCTGAAACACCCCTGTATTTGAAAAAAAACATCTGTATATCCCTCTACTTTGTGTGCCTCATATTTCTTTCTGAGGTTGATGTTAATAACTATTAACTTTAATATCATCAACACTGCATTTTTCTGTTATAGTATTATTAATGAAACCAAAAAACTTGAAAGGTTCAACAACTAGCTCGAATTTTAAATAGGATGGCATTGAAGTCAAACTTTTGATTATAAGTAGCTATATATTCATGTGCCATTCTTCTGTACACATCACAGATGAAACTATTGTATTTCATTTTCATTTGCTAACATGGATATACTTATCCACATCTTACCAATTCAAGCAAATTAAAAAGTTGATGCTATTCATTACTTTTACATTTGATTTAAGAGTAAAAATGCTGCTACCACAACACCTAATGAAACTGAATTTGTCAAATTCAATAACTCAAAAGTATGAATATTCTATTAATTATCTTAGTATGATATTCCAATGTGAATTCGTAAAGTAATTTCACGCATTTATTTCAATACTTTCCAGTGATCATTAACCTCCAGTTACTGCAATACCTCAAGCCAATGTGGCAGACCATGCCATACTCTCCACTAGAGATAGGTCATGTAAGCTTTGATAAATACTGGATGTAAAAATTTTTTAAATATATTAGTGTTATTTGAATGACCGCAGAAGAGTTGCTTGAAGAACATGCATCCCTTACAATCTAAACAACAGCAGTGGCTGCTTGTCAGACGAAATCATTTGCTGAATGATACAATTGAAAACATAAAACAGAAAAAATTACATCCTGATTACATGTTGTGTGTGACGTTCATTGGAGAAGCCAGATTTGGAATTGGACCAACACATGAACAAATGGATCTCCTGCAACACCATATCAATAAATGTAGAGGTTTTGAATGACTTCCAGGAAACTACATACCGTACTGAATTAAGCACTATATAACCAGCCTCCAGACTGATCTGCTATATGCTGCTGGAGTAATCACTGCATTGATATTAATTCATGGTGGCTTACCTGCACTCCTAAAATTGTGTAGTCAACTTTAACCCAAATATTTGGTCAATGACGTTTTAAGCTGAATTACCCAAATAATTGTCAAAATTAACTATATGGTTTGGTCATTTGGAATTTACTACTCAGTTTGGTCATTTCATAGTCAATAAATTACTCATCAGTGTATGATAAAGAAAGGGGAGGATTGTTTACTTCAAATTTAAACTCAACTGTTACAATGGTTGAAAGGCTTGGGAAAACTGTGCTGGAATACTTACAAGATTGGGGCTGTTTGGACTTTAAAGAAAACTTGTATGAAAAACATGTTTGTTTAGATTTAATAAACACTTTTTCAATATATTTTTTGTGTATTTATATATACAGGGTGGAACAGATCAGAAGAAACAATAAAAACTCGGGGCATAAGTAAAAATACATATAAAATGACTGTTTGGTCTGGGATCATGTATATGAGTCTTGTAACCTAAATTGTTACAAGATCTAATACATTTTCCCAGTCCAAGTAGTTGCTTTTGGTGGATTTTCCATATGCTCCGAGTTTCTATTGCTTCCTCTGATCTGTTCCACCCTGTATATGTACCTTACTAAAACGTATTTTAAGGCATAGGGCGTAGTGAACTAAATGTCCTTGGTAAAATGTGACCATTACCTATATCAATTTTTACCATTATGTCCATTTTGACTAAGTATAGTTGGTTATTTAAATTACCATTTGTATTTAGTAAAAACGACCAATTATTTTGTCGGAGCTATATTGACTCTCAGCATGGGTAAAACTTGAATAAAATTTTGCAATTGTTGCATTTGTGTAAAAGAGAATGGGTGTATCCAGGTCATTAAAATATCTGCGATATTAAAGCCGAGAGTTGTCTCGCATGCTTATCGTTTTCTTGTACAGCTTGTACAGTTTTCCCTCCACACCGTGAAATGGTCAGTTTCTTCACATGGCTTTCCATGCAGTATGAACCCATTTGCACATTCACAAAACCACTGATGATTCCCAATGACTGGGATGAAACGTCTGGTAGCCAGTAAAGTGGGGGGAAAATACCATGGTGAGGCAATGATCTGAACAAATTTATTAAGATTTAGTAGTATTTAACACCTATATTTTTAGAGTGTGTAGCCTGGTTTTCAGTGTTTTTAATAATGAATACTGCTAGGAATTACTCACCAGAGTATGTTGGAGATTATTCCATTAGACACCTTTTAATCAATGTACAGTAAGTGCCCTTTAACTGTTACTTTGCAACCTAAATCCTAAGTACTATCTTTTCAAAAACATTTTTATTTTATCTCATTTGTGGTATCCATGCAGCTGATGTTTGTTGAAGGCAACAATAAACAAAAACGGGTTTAGTGATATACCTTTTAAGCAGTGTCATATCGAGATGCCATCTAGCGAGGAGGGGGCACATGTGATTGCTCACTTATGAGATTTGCCAAATTCTTTTGCAAATATGATTATGTAAATTTATTATGATAAAATCTCCTTTTTGAATATGATGAACGTAATTTCAGTGAATGAATTCCCTTTAAGAATGCATGACTTCCAAATTATTTGAATAAGTATAGAATGCCAAATTCTTGAGAATTGTATATAAGTAAAATTTATAGTCATTACTTCTCATTCACAATTTGTTTCCCGTCATAGATTGAACTAACTTTACATGTGACCACATGCCCATTAATTGTATAGTAAACCTTAAATATATAACACTTATTATTAACTCTAAATATAGTTGTATTAATTAATGAGAATAAAATTAACTTATAATTATAACTAATTCAGAAGTGGAAGACATGAATTCCTTTAAATCAAAAATGTTGAGTGAATGTCACCAATTAAAGCCTTAAAATAGGCAGTGACAAACTTTATTATTAAAAATCTTGAAGAATTATTTTGAAAGATGAATATCAATCCTAAATTCTAGTGCCACCGGTAGTGATGGGTCGCCGTCAAGTCAAATAGGGTAATATACAACCGCTGGTTTCAAAGTCAGAAAGTACTTGGCGGTAATAAAAATGTGATCTCACAGGTTTTTTTGAAAGACTAGACATGGCTGGGGTTTGTACCACGCAGTTGTTTTTCTGTGGGATAGATTTATTCTTGAGCATTTTTATGTTAATTATTGAATTTCCCGAATGTTTTACACTGTTTCCTGCACAAAGATGTAATTTCCGGTGAATCCATGAAATTTTCTATGTTTTACAGTATTTTCGGCATCCCTGAAGTCATTTCTGGTGAAAATACATTTAAAACATGTATCTTCCACTAAGCACAGGTATAATACAAAGTCTTTCCACTAGGTGCCAGTGCAATGTGTAATTTTTCATAGGCGCAAATGTGCTCTAAGGACAATGTATACTACTATAATTAACATAGTTGTGAACTTTCAGGAATAGTATTTTCTTAAGGTATACTTTTAAAACTTATAATACTTTTTTCTAGATTGATCATTCCCCTTAATAGATAAATTTATATTTACCTAAATCAAATGAAATTGTGCTAATTTTGGAATGCATTGAACAATTTCTTAATGTAAGGAATGCATAGGGTAATGAAAGCCTAAAGGTGTCGTACAGAACAACGGGTAATCTTACAAAAAGGAGCTTGGAATAGTTGGTTGCATAGAGTAATATATACAGCATTTTACTTGGCATATTTGGTTACATAGAGTAATATATACAGCATTTTTACTTGGCATATTTCGTTACATCGAGTAACATATACAGCATTTTTAAAGCATGTTACTCGTTGTAACAAAAAATACATAATGTAATAAATAAACCAATAAATATAATTACTGTAGGGAGTGCCTACATTTTTTTGGGAGACATGTAGTGTACAAAACATGATTTGAATGCTTTAATTAGCCACATTACATTTTATAGGAACAGTATTTCATACTGTTTTATCACAAATATTATAAGGCTACGCAAAGCACTCGATATAAGGTTTTTGAAAACCATTTGACACAAATGGTTTTGTTTTTGTAATTGTTTTCATGGATATGTGACTACTGTGGCGAGGTTGGCACCCTTGCTATAAATTATTTACTGGCTTCCATGCAACTTAAGTTACTAGAATTCTATGAAAATTTCTTGAGAATTCTATATGTAGCTAAATTTAAAGAGTCAGTGTTTGGCAATAGAAGTGCTTTGTAAGATTTGAAAGTGGCACCAAAGTACCGCACGGATTGGTCGCGTGGGGGTGAAACAGGATGGACCTGTAATCAGATGTTCCGGGGTGTTGCAGTGTTTGTGCTCGAGGAAGGAGTATGTGTTTTTTGGGGTGTTTTGTGTGCTGTGCCATGTTTTTTGGAAATAAAAGGATTGTCCTAGAGAAAATCTGGTGAGTTGTTTAACGGCTAGATTTGGCAATTGTGTGTTAGGGAATTTGGCAACTGAGCAACAAAATCCTGGCTGGAAAAGAAATCAGCAAGCATGGGGGCGTATCAAAGGCTCCCGCCATTTTTGACAGTTGGAAAGCTACGTTTGTGTCAAACTCAACCTTACCTCCGAGTTACATTCTCACATGGTGGAAGTGTGGGGTAGGGCTTCATTTTTATTAAACCCTACTTTCCCCGGTCTTCAAGTTCAGCTTTTTTTAAAAAACTGGTTACGCCTTTTTAGTGTGCTTTGGCAATTGAAGTTGGCCATTGCAAAGGGTTGGCCATGAGTAATAGCAAATGGGACTGAGTGTACACGGATGCCCCGGATAAGAATCCGTGTATGCCACCAGCCAACACGGCCATCAGAGGGTAGAAGCCTGGTCAGAGTACCTGAGATAGTAAGATAAGCGAGCCAATGCCTGCCATTTTAAATGCCTTGAGAAGAAAATTGGCTGCTTTAGCATCGGATCAGCATGTGAGGCAGCTGCCTCGCAAGCCACCAGCGAGTCGGAAAGTTTTCACCGGGAAGAGGTCGATCTCGTGCACAAGGAAGTTAGCGTACTAGTGAATAGACTGACCGCCATCTGCGCCGCACAACAATCTTACGAAGAAAGATTGAAGCAGCTCGAGTTATAGCTGCATCAGCAGAAAGTTTCGCTGGCCCGGTTGGAGTGGCCCGGAGTGGAGTGGTCCGGCGTCAGAAGGATGTGTGGCCTCCTAACAACCAGGCCGGTACAGCAGCTGTTTAGGACTGAGAAACCGGGGAAAACCAGGGGCTGCAAGTTAAGCCCCCACGAGTTACTCACCCGGTGGGGTGGCTAATTGCACCAGCGAAACTGGCAGATGTCGTGCTGCCAACCGGTAAGACATCGTAGGGCCAACCGGCAACAACATCGTGGGACCTACAGACAGAGACATTGTGGTGCCAACCGGTAACGCCATTGTGGGGTCGTCAAGCCGGTTTTTTTGACTACGTAGATGTTTTTCAGTGCCGTCATCCCCAGCTCACACTTAGAGGACCAAGTGTTAGTTGAAGTGGGGGTGTAAGATTTGAAAGTGGCGCCAAAGCACCGCACGGTTTGGCCGCATGGAGGTGCTACAAGATGGGCCTGTGATCAGCTGTTTTTTTTTATTCAGCTGTCCCTGGGGGTTGCGGTGTTTGCGCTCAAGGAATGAGCATGTGTTTTTGTGGTGTTTTGTAAGCTGGTACAATGCTTTATTGGAAATAAAAGGACTGTCCTAGAGAAAATCTAGTGAGTTGCTCTAGAGCTAGATTTGGCAATTGAGTGGTAGGGAATTGGGAAATTGGGCAACAAAATCCTGGGGTGAAAAGAAATCGAGCGTGGGAGGCGTAACACAGGCGCCATTTTTGACAGTGGGAAAGCCATGTTTCTGTCAAATTCAACCCTTCCTCCAAGCTACATTCTCACAGCTTATAAACCAGACTATAGAAATTGACTCTACCGCTCTACTGGCATGTCCCCACAAGAATGATCCTGCTGTGCTCTTTAGTAAAAATTATTGGAAACATGCATGCAGGCATATTTATGTGAATAAATTACAATATTATTCAACTTTTTTTTCTCTAAATTTCTTTATTTTTAATCTAAAGCTTTTTTAATATCGCAACTTGTTGCATTTTGTTGTGTAAATTCCAAATGTATTCAATTCAATTCAACTAATTACCCTACAGTCAGCAATTAAATGCTATTTGGTAGGGGTAATCTCACTCTCAGGATAACTATCCTATTTAATGCGAGAATTAATGTGAGAGTGCGGTCGTGGCCGACTTTTAGTGGAACTGCCTCAGCATACAAATCTTATTTCTATATGACACAAATGGATGAACTCTAATCAGTGGTAAAAATGTTATGTGGTACTTGAACGTTCCCCAATGTACCAGATGGTTTTCTACGAAATTACATTCAGCCTGAATGGGTGTGTCAGGTTTAGATTAGCATTATAAATGCATTTTGGGAACTAGAACAACTCGATTACGTATTCCATTTGTAAAATGAAGCTGGGAAATAATGTTTTGTGGTTGCTCTTCCCGTTCTCTATTACAACTCTGTATGGCTATTTATGGATCCATTGACCGAAATTAGATGGTACTGAACGAAATAGCACTACCATCAAACACCACCCAACTATCAGCAAACAGCTTTGCGGAATTTTGGAAAGGAGATCGTTATGAATACAAGGATGGAGTGCAAATCAGCTGACGGTCAAGGGAGAGAAAAGAAAAAAAAAAACTAATCAAAGACGAAAGTAGGAAACAGCCATTGGGAATGGCCATCCTCACTTTCTATTAGTCTCATTAAGAAAGAAAGTGGATTAGGCCAAAAATCACGACACGAATTGTCAAGTAGGTGGGCGTGAACATGCCTGAAAATATTTATATATAGTAGAAAAAAAATCGGTTTCATTTCATCCAGTGGGATTGAAATCGAGCAAGAGTAGAATCGTTGATTAAATTCAGAAAAAATGGAAGTTTTACTAGAGGCAAAAGTTTGAAAGAAAAAAAATACAAAATCAGGACATTTTTGCAGTTTTTTTTATAAGGAATTGTGTTGTGTAACACAGTATAGTAACATTTTGTAGTTTGAAAGAAAAAAAATACAAAATCAGGATATTTTTGCAATTTACT
>JAQFYV010000772.1:0-10146 GCA_034695065.1 Choneiulus palmatus | reverse complement strand
TCATTAATGTTGGACCATTGGTTGCAAAATTAATCCGTTTTTAATTTCTCAATGGGCCATTAACATTGCTCCAAACCCCCCTTCCCTCCCTTAAAGAGCCAGTTCTTCAACCGATACTCTGTTCCAGATTAACGAGAGCCGTTGTAGTGCCCTCTCTGGTAAGGCTGTTTTACATGAGCAATACTTCAAATTAATTCCATATTGTATCTACTGTAAGAATGGTCATTAATTTTTCATTTTAATTTCATTGTAGACTTATTTAATGTGGTAAATTTCAGAAAATGAATTTCATTTTTCTTTAATTAATTATTAAATAACTAAGCATAACGCAGTTGTGAAAATTTGGTAATAGTATTTTCTTATTGTATAAAATACTTTTTCTAGGGTGTAGTACCCCTTTAAGTTATCATTCTTATATTTAAATCATTATTTTTTGACCGATTAAATAATGTTTGTCTTGTGTAATGTATACAGGCGTAGTTCTTTTAGTGACTGGAATTGCACTGTTCATTTTTTTTTTCATTAACTTTAATAAAAAATTTACATTGTTATTGCTAAATAAGTAAAAAGCAGAATGGACTAACAGAAATAGGTCATTTGAACCTGCATGTAATGGTTTATTTTTTCCCTTCTAATTTAGAATTAATTAAATTTCTTAAATGCTAGTCTGCAGTTTGATTGTGAATGTCGGTATATACTTAGATGATTGCAACGGATGAGGGAATGTTGAAATGTCAGTAACTTTTAAGTAAAAATAATTGTCTGATCACTGGAACGGAAAAAACAGAAATACTCGGTTAATGTTACTCTGAAGTAGTTTTCAATTTCAAATTAATCAAAAAAAAAAAAAATGGTTATATATATATATATAGCTTTGCAACTTTTACATTTAACAGAGATATTTTACTCTGGGGTGTATAATTTTTGGGAATTTCGGGAAATAAAACTTTTTTTTTCTGTTTGAATTATCGCAAAATTTTAATGTGTGTGGCCACCTCGTGAAACAATTTTTGTTGACAATTTTTAAAATCTCATATTTAATAAATCAGAATTTAATCTATTTAGAACAAAATTTAAGTTTAAAATTTAAAGAAAAAGCCTATACTTTTATACTCACCATTTCTTCTGGTATGGGGAAGAAAGGTTAAATAAAAATAAAACAAAAAATACAACAAATGAAAAATTGCTTATTACGTCATAGTTGTTCTAGTATAAAATTATATAGAATTAATCCTAAATGGTGTTTTCATTGAAGTATTTAATGGGATCCAAATCATATTATACGAGTTTAAATAATAATTTCAGAAAATTGGATTTTTATATTATTTATGGTATTTAAGGAGGCTTTTTAATATGTAGCCATAATGTTATATAGAGATTAACTTGCAGTGAGGTTTTCAAACCATAAGACATAAAAATACATTTACAAATATTGAAATTTACAGTATTATGAAACATAGGAGCAAATGCAGTTCTTCCCATTTAATTATTGCATCGAAATAAAGTGATTTCAGGCTTGTAGTAATAATGAAAGATTGATACCAGAAACCTAAGGATTCATGTCTCTTTGCAAATATGAATAAAATTCTAATTATAATATACTATTGAATTCTGCACAAATCGTTGTGATGTTTAGATTTCTGCAGAATCTGAACCTAATTTATACAGAAAACATAAATTCAAGAGTTTAGCTAAGAGATTCATATATTAAGAGTTCGTATTAATTGAATGTCAAAAAATTCAGAAAAGTCTCTTAAATAATTCTACAGCGTTTTTGTCATATGAAGATATATTTTGAAATGTCTATCTTGACATATACACATACAATAATGTTACAGAAATTCAATGTTCTCTGTACTATGATTTTGCTCTGTACAGCAATTTCATTTTTTTTTTCAATTTTCTTTCCTCAGGCGAAGTTAGATATGCATTATTCTAAGATGGAAAAATAGCTTAGTGTTCATAATTTCATTCCAACATATATATTGCATTTGAGTTATTTCCTTTCTGATCGAAAGCTTATATAGTGAAAACATTCAATTTCCAAATGGATTTTGTGATTGTGGATTCAGCTGTTTGATAAGCGATACTTTTTGCTTTCGGGTAAGGCAATTTTTTTCCACTTTATAATCTATATATCCACACGTAGAAAAGTACTTATTTCTAGATCCTATTAAATATACATGAAGATTTTATCTTTTTATTTATCCAAATAATTACCGTCCAGAGCAGCTTTACTAAGTGAAATCACACTTGATATTGCCTAAGTTCTTATTATTTAAGGTTTAAAGAAATTAACTCTTTATCGATTTTTTTTCTATACTTAAAAAACAACTCCTGAGTAATGGATTTTTTGTTTATATTATTTGGGGCTAATATATCAAGTATACATTGCAGCTTTTAGAACTGATTATATATATATATTGGGAATTTAATTTTAGATTTTTTCTAAACCTAATTATTAGTGTTTTTTATAGGTTATGGGCAAAGGCATTTATTTATCCTTCAGATATTTTGTGAATTTTTTGTTTTTAAGTTTATTTGCAGTGATTCAGAAGTTTTTTTTTTGAAATAATGAGATACACGTTTCATTGCAAAGACAATAAATTTTATCAGTTTATAACACACATATATAACTTTTCATATATTTTTTACATAAGATAACATTGGAGTTTTTATCCATTTTTCTTCTCAAAAAGCATTCAATATATGGCAAAGAAATTTCACAAAAGACATATACAAGGAAACCATGGTATGCATGTAAATAAATATTACACTTCGTTATAGGAATGATATATTGAGGTGTATGAGTATAACAAATACCTGTTCAAGTATTTTAGCATGTACATGATTCTTTAGATACAGGGTGACCGAAATATTGGGTCCCACCCACTTTACAATCCTGTAAGATACAAATGCAAGCATTGCAGAAAATGGTAGCCATCATTCTAGTATGTGTATGAATTTTGAATGTAAAATCTTGCACTGATTTGGTGAATAACTTTTTTAAATATAGGCCTACTATTTGTATTGGAAAAGTAAATTATATAATTGTTGCTATTGGAAAGAAACGACTACTTTTAAAACATTAATATTATAAAAATACATTGCATATAATTTTTATGCAACAAGTTTATAAAACAAATATATTTACCATTCAAGATAATGTATTATAAAAAAATTATAGCACTATAATTCTCTGAATTGGTTTCTATTTGACTGTGCTGCGAATAGCTAAATTAGGTAAACTGTGTGAATTAAGGCTGGTTTATAGAAATATTAATGTGGGCCTATACTGTTGATATTTTTATATCTGTGGTTATTTACTTAAAATTTTACGAGTTAGAGACTAATAATAATAATAAAATAAGAAGTCTGGACAAATATATTCCTATACATTAAAATAAGTTTTTAAATAATATATTGTTTAATTTATTTGTTTTATGAAATAAAGTTTAAATTAATATAATAATTATGTAACGTGAAGCAATTTTGAACATAGCCAATCTGTAGTTTCTTTCGAAAATAGCATCAATTTGGGAATACAATTTGGTTAACAATATTCCTTCAACAAGTTTACGAAATATCTGCATGAGGAGGCTTAAATTCACAACAATTGTTGGTTTATTCCTGAAAACAGTGCAATAGTATTTAGAAAATAACAAAACTGTTAACATCTGAAGTACATTAAATCAATTAACAACTGTGCAACTCTTGTGAATTAATGATGACTTGAGAGGAGTGTATATTTACTGAAGAATGCTATTTTTATGTAGAATAGTAATGGTGACGTCATTCACTGGCACAGGTTGCGTCGTATGCCAACATTAAGCAAAGTTGTCATAATTAATGGATGGCCCATTATCTGTAACCATTACATTTGTATATGCAGTTTTTCTTTTTTTTTTGCACTGAACAATGGGTTTAATGTGATAACAGAATTTAAACTTGGCAGATTTATATTGGCTACATGAATTGAGTGATTTAGACACTGGCGAGTTTTATTTATGTTTAATGGAAAGTCCACCCAAAGCATATAAAATGATAAAAAAATATTGTTTTTTAAAGTTTTCCAATAAAGTTATCGATATTTATTTTATAAAAAATTAAATAAATTTGAAATTAGCTGTTGGTGACGTCATTTGTCTTTAAAATTCAATCATTGGATGACTATTCACGTGATTGTTACAAAATATGTTGCATTGCACGTGCATGGAAATTTCATTTGCTGTCATGAATTTCAAACGTGCATTTCAAAATATGGCCATTTGACGTCATTAACATGTCAATCATAATTCGTCCATTGATTATTTTTTTCTTAAATTTATTATTAAATAATTAATCATAAAATAGTTACGAAATTTTATGAATAGAGTTTTTTAATGTGTATATATTCTTGAAATAAAAATGCTTTTTTCATGGGTGGATTTCCTCTTTAAATTGCTATTCGGATAATTTCTATATGTTGCACAACAACATGCAAAACTCCACAAAACTAAACATTGACAGATAATAAATAATTAATATTCAATTTTGGTAAACTTTTGGTTTTGAGAAGCTTCGACCATTATTATTTTGATGCACTGTTTGGTTCTGAATTTCAATTGCTGTTTGCAAAGCGAAAATTGCACTTACGGGTAAATAATACAGCAACAAGTATATATAGTATGCTATTATATTCATATAGGTTGCTTATGCATGTAGCATTTTCTGTTTTTGAGGCTTGATAAATGTAGATTGTCAGAATATAATCCATACCATTTATACATATACATATTTTCCTAATACTTTTATCATATATTTTTACATGCAATATAATGAATGCAAATGTGTACAAGAATACAATTATATATGCATATTTACATATGGATATGTAGAGTTCACTTAACATCTAATTCACAGCGGTCTATATCCCTTTGTGATAAGAGGAAAAAATGAAGTCAGCATTGCATAGACAAAATACATGCTAGAATAAGTTTTCATTTTTTTTTTCAACATTTTTAAGTCTTTTTTGACATAAGAAGCACGTTTTTTATGAAATATGAATGTGTGATATGAAAATTTCTGATGTTAATAACAGTGTCCAAAGATCTAGTTGAAATTTGAAGGCATTATTTAAGGTTAAATAGACATTGTCCACACAGTTTGAATAGCACACATTTTTATTCTTTTTTAAAGATTTTTTGAGAAAATAAGTGTTGAAAAAGAATTTTCACTGTTGATAAAATGTGAATGATTATTCTGTACTAACCACTAACCCAAGATCTACTTTAAAGCATAATTTGCATTTAATTAATAATAATATAAGCACAAGTTAATGGGGAATGAAAGTAAAATTTGAGTATTCAGATTTTATCAAAATTTAATGAAATATATTTTTTTGGACAGCATATTTGACAAATTATTTGTACCATATAAATAACTTCTGTAATGTTAACATGTTTTTGGAAAAAATTATTTTTCCAATAGGCATACTTTCTATTAGCTGTATGAGATTTCTATATTTTATATATGCTGAATTCCATCTAGATTACTAATGCATGAAATATGACATCTTCAACTGTGGTGCTGTTAAAATTATATACTGTATAAGTTCAAATTTAAGTTTTCAAATTTTGAACCTCACTGAATGAACACATTTCCATTAAAACTTTGGACATTGTTGCTATACAAGTGATAACACATTGCATGGTGTATATAATTACTACGAAATCCTATTTTTTTAAAGACATTCAAGCACTATATGTTTAATACAACTGCAATTTAGAACACGTAAAATATCTTCGATTTCTAAAGGAAATTTATGACAAATGACCTGTATTCAATGTTAATTTTTCCATTGATAAAACACACATTATTACATTAAAGGGAGGAAGTATGTATACCATTAATAAAATAACAGTTTTGATGACTCGAATCCCGTATATATTTCCAGTATATATGAAATGCAAATTTGACATATTTCTTACAAGAAATGGTGAGGTTGGAAAACTCAGCATTTTTTTTGGTATACCTTGAATTCCGCTTGGACGGTTTTTCATCAAAATTGCGTTGGTGCCTAATTAATTAATTAATGCTATAATTAAGAAATGCAGAAACATTGAGTTTTAGAAATTAATATATTGCCACTATAAAAATCTATTGTTTGAATTTAAAAGAATTTTCATCACCAAGAAAAAATTGTTTTCGTTAGGAAATTATCAAATTTGCTAATGGAATGTTAACACTGGAAATTATGAGTCTCAAATTTTTGAAGTCAGAAAAAAAGCGTGATTAAAAAAATATAGATATATGAATATATATGTATATAGGAGCGAAATTACATGATTACATGAGTTGGATGAAACATGCTTTGACGCAGTTGCGCATGCAATTAAATTGTTTGGCAGTTGGTAAAATTGTAATAAAAATTATCAATTGTATTTCTATGCTCGTTAATACAACAAATCTCTTTTCTATATTGGTCCACTACAACAATATATGGAATTATATATACTTCTGGCTTTAATTTGCATTCGAATTAAAGATGAAAACAATAAATGGCAATTGATAAAAAAATAATATATAACTCTAGCTTTGAAATATAGTAAAATAGTGGGAATAGTTGGAAGTTCTGGAATTGCTTTTCTCTGTTTTTAGCATTTTATAAAATCTGTTGCCTGAGGTGTATCAGTCAATCACATTTGTAAAGTATAGTGATATGTACTATAAAATTTCATGTATGACTTAGATCGATATGCATTTTAATTTCAAATGGTGGCAAGATCAATGTAGCCACATTGGGAGTATTAGTTCTATGCTTTTTCTATCTTAAATGTACAGGGTGTCTGCCTGATAACTTTGGAAAGAAATCGAAAATTTTTATTTAGTGGATCCAGCTGAATGTATCACCTAATCTATTCATGTTATACAATACGAATGATACACATGCATTGAACAATGTGATTTTGTGATGCCATCTACTAGCCATCATGAATCATCTATCATTCTGTAGAACATAGTTTTGAGTCACTCCAAATAATTAACAAGATTAATGCTTGCAATTAGCAGTTTGACACCTAAAACCATGGAGGAAGAAGAATATGCAAAAATGGGCCCACTGCACTGGCTGCCATCTTACTCAGGGTAACTGTCAAAAAGTGATGAAGTGATGAAAAAGTGATGAGTTTCCAAGAATACTATCTTACTTCCTGATAAAGAACATGCAACTTTGTATGTCTGGATTGTCCTAAGTATAAGATGAGTTATCTTTTATTATTAAGGCAAAAACAAACATTCAATGTTGTTGTTTATCAGAAAGTCATAAATAGTTTCCCTGTAAATGATGCTATATCGTTTTTTGACATTAGCCCTGAATAAGGTGAGGACCATTGAGCCCATGAATGTGACGTCAGGTTAGCTCCATATTCTCCTTCATCCATGCTTTAAAATTTGGTATATGTGATATGTCAGTCGACTTTAAAGACACCCTATATTACGTATATCAATGAAGGTACTATATAGGAAAATAGATATTAGATAAAAATAGAAATTTTAAATGTATTTCCATAATTTCAGGTGGTATAACGGAATACACTATAGAGTAATGGGAATTGTATATAGGACTTTTCTCTTTAATTATTATAGAGAGGGGGCGATATTTGATCTCATTTTAGATTTCTATATATTTTTTGAAATACTTAAAAGATGAAGATATTTACGCAATAAATTCATATTATAATTTTAATTTTTTTTATACTTAGAGATCATCTTTAAACAGTATACATATATCATTTGTCTTAAATTGTATGGGCCAAAGCATGTTTTTGGTTTGATTAGTTAAATAGTTTTTATAAAGAAAATCTAAAATTTCATATATGTAGTACTGATGATAAATTAACCAAAGTTAGATTTCGTTTTAAAAACAATAAAAATTAGTACTTTTAACTAAATTTTTACTAACTTAATGCATAGCAAGCTTAATGTGTGATAAAGCAATTTCACTATACTTTAACATTTGTAACATGACTCAAGACCCTCGATCATTTCCATTGTGCATGCAAAAATTTGATAAATTTCGAAATTTCATTATTATTTATGCCTGGATTCTAGTGTACTTATATGCAATATGAACTCTAAAAAGCAAAAATAAAAAAATAAAAAGCAGTATTTTAAATAAATAAAAACTTATCAAACTTTTGGAATTTTTTTGTATAAAACCAATCTGAATGATTCGATTCTATAGTCTCTATATAAGGTTGCTTTATTTTTAATTAGATATATATTTCTCTTAAAAAATAATTTAAATTATACTTTTTTGCCATTTTCGTATGAAAAGTTTTAATGAGTAAATGATTTCACAATCCTATAACCATGCAGTTAAAACTTTTCAAACTTAAAAAATTGCTTATGTACATTAGACCATCAACTGGTTCTTTTTCTTTTAATACATTTCAAACGTGGTTTTGGTCGCCATTTTGGAACTAAGAAATTTCACAGCCTTAAAATGAACGTATATACTCACATGACATACAAATTGAAAAAGGAATTAATACTTTTACATTTGCTTCATATTACCCTTTGTATACATTTAAAAAGTTTTTCTGTCATATAACTACCCTTACACTTGTCAGTGAAATACGAATGGAAGTTAGTACAGATTGACTTGAGAATATACATGCAACATGGAATTAGCGACCTCTGTCGACATTCATTGTATGTCTGTACAAGAGATTTGGAAGATTTTAATTGATGCATACACTTCTTGTACCCTAATATGCCCATAAGCTTTATCTAAAAAGTATTTAAAAAAGTAAGACCACCCTAGACAAAATATTTTTTCTTTCAAGAGTATTCATCAAGAAAATACTATTCCCAAAATTTCACAACTTTGTTATGCTTAGTTTTTTTTAATAATAAATTAACGAAAAATTAAGTAATGGTCAAAATACCATGGTCAGGTGAATGACATCGCATACCTACATTTTTCAATGCATGTGCGAATTATAGAACACCAAATGCAATTTACACGTGCAATGCACAACATTTTGGAACAAACGTGCGGGTTTGAAAAAAATGTGCGGGTAGATGACTTCAGCAGCAGTTTCAATTCAAATTTATTTTATTTTTTTATAAAATAACTATGCATAACATAGTTGTGAAATTTTAGGAATAGTATTTTCTTAACGAATACTCTTTGAATAAAAAAAAATTTGTTTAGGGTGGTCTTACCCTTTAATTAAAAAAATAGCTTTTGGTTTTTGCAAAATCAGTTTATAAATCTTATATCCTCGCAAAACAAAATGGCCATGGCTCGACACTGCAATGCTACTGGCTAGTCGAAAACAAATACATTGTGCAAAGATGGCGTCCAACTATGTACCGTACTTCTCAATCACTGAGTGGCATGCCACAATAAGCCAGTCTGATGGGTGGCATGCCGCTCAAAGGCGGGGTAAGGCGGTATGATGCTTACAAATCTTTATAAAAAAAATTAAGTTACGATTTTATATACAAAATGGTAAAAGAAATAGATAAGGGCCTGCACAGCAGGCAAAATAAAAATAAAAAACACATGAAGGCGAATAGACGATTTCACACTTTTGGTGCATTTTTCAGGGCGCCCTCTGGGAGCGACCCTTTGACATTTTGAATGACTTTTGCAAATGAACAAATGGCGAAGTGTGATTTTGAAATTCACTAACAGAGGGCGCCATGAAAGGCGCACTAAAAGTATGACACAAACTGTACTCATGCAATAAAATTTGCAAAAATCAAGACTTAGATGGAGGCTTAATTCCGATCAGTTTCTCGCCGAAATTCTTCATCTTCTTGCTGATATCCTTGACGTTGTAGCGGCGAGAAGGTTTTAACAAATCGACGTCTGTTTCCCTTTCCTTGATGCGCTGCTCAAAGAGCTCTGGAATGCAAATAAACGAAATATTGAAATTTTTTGTAATTAGCAAAATATAACCTAAAAACTGACGGACAATCTCCAGTATGATCTCCAGTATGGTTTACAGATAGAAATGACTAACTTAACCAGCAACTGTCATTGAGGATTCAATTCAATACAGTAACCTACAATCAGCATACATATTATGACATTGATGGGGGGGGGGGGGGGAGGGGGTGAATCCCACATTCAGGATAATGCTCCCTCATCTT
>JAQFYV010000771.1:0-10152 GCA_034695065.1 Choneiulus palmatus | reverse complement strand
CACCAAACTTCATAGGAGGGTGCACTATGACGCTTCACATCATACTTTTTAGAACCCGGGTTCAAACTACAGGGTGTCATTATCTTTTATGTATTTAGAGATAGAAGCACGGGGTCTTCACCAAACATCATGGGAGGATGCACTACGAGGTTTCACATCAGACTGTTTAGAATCCGTGTTCAAACTACAGGGTGTCATTATCTTTTTTGTTTTCAGAGATAGAAACACTGGGTTTACACCAAACTTCATAGGAGGATGCTCTATGACGTTTCACATCAGACTTTTCAGAACCCGGGTTCAAACTACAGGGTGTCACTATCTTTTTTGTTTTTATAGATAGAAACAAGAGTTTTCCCCAAACTTCATAGAAGGGTGCACTATGACGTTTCACATCAGCATTTTCATAACCCGGGTTTGAACTCTGCTGGCGCCAATATCGTTTTTGTTTTCAAATTTTTTTCGTTTTCCGTAATGTGATTGGAACTGGTAGGAGACATATAAGGATATAATTTATACGTTCTAACACAATTTAAGCACCATTTTGATGTCATACGGGCAGTTCGGAGTGAGTAGGGTAAGATACTTATTCAATACCCTTTTGCTACTTCTTTATATCTGTTGCAACAGTTTATTTAACTGTAAAAAACATTTGTCAGCTTGGGAACAAGGTAGCATGCACGGAATAAAACAATTCATAAATATGGGACCATGCAGGGTTCGTAGTACAGGCTGAAACTCAGCCCTTGTTCATAAGCCTCACATGATCTGACAACTTTCAGCAGTTGGGGAGGTTACGTACTACGTGTAAAATGATCAATATGGGAAGGGTAGCAAACAGTTCGAGCACAGGAATGATGCAGGGAAACGGACAGGTCCGAGATGGGTTAGTGGGCTGGTGGTGAGCCTCTATAGGACACTCAGAACCAAGGAAAAATCTCTGGACTGGGCTAGGGTTTGCAGTGGCTGGGCTTGGTGGTGTGCCTCAATGGTTGCCACTCAATGGGGTCAAGTTGGTAGTATGTCTGAAGGACTGCTCCTCGACTTCTTCTGAGGTAGTCTCTCTAACTGGAACTAAAATCCAAGTTTTGGGGGTTTATATCACAGGCGTCAATCCCAGGGTATAGACGGGTGAGAAGTGTCCTCCCTGGGCTTCCGACAAGGGGACCATCCCGCCCTGCCAGTAAGCTTGAATTACAGGTGACGACTTGGACGTGCCTCCTTGCAATATAGCAATAAAGTAAACTAACAAGGGAGTATCTTTACCACATCCTTTATGTTTCTGTCTGACTGATATCATTATTTTATTTATTTATTTATTTATTTCTAATAAATTTTACATTTTTTGAAAGTTTCTTATTCGTTGATATTTATCCAATTATGTACGCTTAATAATGCTAGGGTATTCAAATTGATTTTGAGCTGCAAACTCCGGGGGCGACAGCTAGGAGACAGCTATAGGAGAGGGGGGCAGTCGGCTCCATGGAGTAGTTGTGCACCCCTCTCCCTAGAGTATTGCTCTTTTCTCCCTGGGCGCCAAAATAAACAGGAGAAAAAGTTGATTTGATCTTCCACTATGGCAAACCAAGCACTGATTATATTTTTTTGTAGAATAATCTATATATCTGTCGAATAAACGAATTACGACCATTTTCATACAATATTCTTTATAAAAAAAGATTCTTAGCACTATTATGCAAAATCTAAAATTTTTCGTATGCACAATCTTGATTCACATGCCCATATATTTAACAAAGGCTCTACAGACTATAGATTTGGAAATAAAATCTTGTAGAATTTTCCACGAATTTCTACAGAATAATGACACAAAAGTTGGCGTACACTTTATGGCACATAATTTACATTTCCATATTTAGAATGCATGAGTATGGACACAATTTTCAATTTAAATCCATTTTTCTGTTTTATTTTATTAACTGCAATAGTATTTAGGAAAAAATATGGCTTTGGTATTTTTTATGAATTTTAGTTAAAAAATAATTTTGGATTTAAATGTCTTATTTAGCCTGATATTATACTACCCCAGTGACCCGATAAGTATGTTCCTGGTCAGGCCTGATTTATAAACCATTGGGGAAATGATGCAAAAGCCACTGGAGCAAGGTAGGGGCACTGGACTGAGATGGTCATTACCTTTGCAGGTGTGGTAATGGTAGGAAGGAAATAGCAGGAAATCGGGCAAAAAAAGAGCAGAAAAGCCAGGGTTTGACATGATTTACTTCAGTTATTATTTAAAACAGAATAATAGATCTAATTTGGAATATATATGCTTCTACAGAGTAATATTGAGCAATCTTTTATATTTGCAATCTTTTATATTTAATGTGATTATGCCCCTGCTAGGCTTTTTTCATTTATAAATCTATTATAATTTCTAGATTTCTAGTTAACATCTAATTATAATTTAGATATGCCTAGTTAATTTGGGGTTAAACCTGTTGCCTAAAATAAGTACAACCCTTTATGTGGGTTAAGTCATATCAGCCAACAGGCCAATACCCCATTTTAACCAACAGGCTAATACCCCATATCAACCAACAGCATTTATTCAAGAAACACATTTTTTAAATATTTAGGCCTAATAATATGGATTTAATGTGATCTTAAACTTTATTCAACATACTTTGATTCATATATGAATTATTTCTGTAACGCTTTTACTACTATATGAAATAATTTATAATTCTTAAATTCTTATATTAATAGTAGTACAAAAAGAAAAAAATCTTTTGTCTCCAAAAAAATGTGTAACTGTTTATTTCATGCAGCCAATTTCACATGTCACAGTTTCTATTCTCCAAACCATGTGGTGGAACCATTAGTGCAAAAGTTATAGCCACAATGCCATATTTCTTACCACCCCATATTACCCACCTTCACTTCTTGTTAAAAGTGCAAAAAACTATATAATTCCCAATACATCCTGCTTTAAATATACAAAATACAGTAAAGTTAAAATAAGAATGTTAAAACGCTTTTAACCTTAGTCTTCTAATAGTTCAAATGAAAAAAAAAAACAATTAAAAAAATCCCAATCTCTCTATAGTGAAGTAATTAAAATATGTCTCAGATAGACGTAGACAAATTGGAAACATAGCCGTGAATGGGTTCACGGTAAATGTCCACACCTATATCCATTTATTTATCATGTATTATAACTGATAAAGATATAATACTTTCCTTGTGATTATACGAGCGTAATAACATCAAATGCATTTTATTTAATTTATACCATTGGATATCATTTGATCGGCAGTATTATCAAAGGGGCATGGCCATTAAACACTTTTGTTGAAGCAGATAGAATAACTGCATATATATAATTCAAGACATCGATTTAAAAAGGTATCATGTTAAAGTAGTTTGATTGATTGATAAAAGTATGTGTTAGACGTTAACGTATGCTTCTTCAAATTATCCGTCGATATCGGAATTACAAATGGTGGATATGTCATCGTCAAACATGTATCAAAGGTGACAAGTTAAATTTCAGCAATATATCAACTGCCCCGGGTAATTACAAAGGCCTAACAAACATATAATTCATTTCAAAATGGTTTAATTTTCAATACAGACACTTACGCTGAAAAGTCAGCAAATGGCTGTTTTATGTTGAAAAGATTTGAAAAAAGGTCTTAGATGGTCTGATATTTGTCAAAATAATTTCCTGAAAATAATAAATGAGCTTAAATTGTAAAAATTCGTATTGACACATTGGGTCAAAACTTAGAGCAGCTGCCCACACACACATATATATATATATATAGGCCTATACGAGCATATCGGATAAATATTCCCAATGTGAAATTGCTCTTTTAAGCCTCGATCAATATAAGATCAAATCAACATTTGCAGTAAAAGATGAAGAAAAATACATTAAAGTAAAGAAAGTCTGTGCTGCATGGCTCGTATGTGAAAGTATAAGTCTCAAAATGAAAATTGTAAGAATGATTTATTTAAGTGATTGATTCAAAAAACAAACTCATTTTCTAGGAATTTTGATTTAAATCTAATGGTAGGATTCCATTGCAAAGTGTGCGAGTTAGAAGCGATTTATTTAAGATATAAATATTAAACAATCTCTATTGCATTTTAGACCTTTTGGGATTTGATTTTAAGAAAGTGAGAGAACTTCATTCAAAATGAATTTAGATTTGAATTTTTAATTTTAATTTATTTCGATTTTGAGAATGCTAACAAAAGTCGTTTCGATCAAATGAAGTATGATTTACGGGATTTCAACTTTTTTTTTTCGTTCGTTTCTGGTCATCCAATAGCAAATAATCGTGACCAAATAGGAAGTGGTAATGGGAAACTAAATCGCTGCTAACTCGCAAGCTCTATACTTGTTTCGTAAACTTAAATCCAATAATTAATTAATAATTAATTAACCAAAATTTCCTTTCGAAAGGCTGTCATCACCGTGGGCAGTCAAATATGGGAAGTACGTTTATGATATGTTTAAAATGGACAGTATGATTACATTAACTTGTTTGTTCGAATTCCCCAAGCTGGTAAACTGAGCTGTTCAATTAGAACAAAATTTAAGAATTTTAATTTTTGAAGAAATAATTATACAGTTGTGATCGAATTTTATAAAAATGATTATTTTTTTTTTAAATTCACATTCGCCACATTTAAAAAAAAATAAATAAAAAAATTTCCCCTTCGGTATATGCACAATATCACATTATTTACATTCAATAGACCCTTTTTAAAGAAAAAACAGCCACCAATGGACAGCAATTTTAACTAGCATTTTAGAGCAAAATGGCCGCCAATATTATTGGCCATAGGCTCCTGCATGACCGTATCATGGAAACATCCTATAACTACCTAATATGTTCCTAACAAAACAGCATACAATGCATTATGGGAGATATTTTAAATGGGGTCTATTTCAATGAAAATGAGCTTATGCCTTCTGTTTTTTAGATACATAGAATGTACCTTACTTGGGTAATTATGTAAATATTAAATCTAAACTAACACACTTAATGAAGTAGGCCTATAGTGGTTGATATAACAATAACTGACCTATTGGTTGCTTGCAAATTCCATAATACCCATGCAGCACGTATGCAGATATAGCCTAAGAAATGGACAACCAACAATGCAAAATATATTCCTATTGCATTTACAACTATTTGCAAGAATGAATATATGTAGATGAATTTTATTATCATCAGCCATTTCTGTTTGCTGCTCAAATATTTTCACGCAAGCCTAATAACAACAATATTGCAAGCTCATTGATCGAAGTGAGAGCCCCAATAATTTAAAAAGTTACAAATATAGATAACTTGGAGATAATCATTTGCCTATTATTAAAACAATAAACAATGATTTCAAATATAGTGAAGGAAGAAAAGGCTAATGATAACTGCAGACCTCCAGTGTAATAAGTCCTCTATCGTCAATATAGGTAATCAAGGCAGAATTATGTTGCCTGCAGACAGCTGTCAGGTGCAATTCAGAGCTGATTATCGGAAAATGAAGAAGTGTATATGATATCAATGTGTCAGTGGTCAATTGATCAACCCTAAAATGACACCAATATATGAACTCAATTTATTAGGAGTTACAACACCATCTAGGATTTGCCAGGCTTAAGTCCAAATACCTTTCTGATGGCTTATATATATGGTATAGTAACAAAATATGACTATATATAGGTCAACTTGTATAACAGCTTTTAAATGATGCAATTTTAGGGATTATCATTAGATCTATCTTATATTGGAGTGTACAATATACATTTATCAGTAGCAAACACATTAAGAAAAGTATCGGAAATGGCACGTGAAGTCACGCTATAGTCATATACAGTTTGTCATTATTTAGAGAGAGATATACATGGATTAGAATTGGAAGAAATAATAAAACGCTTCTACTTTGGAAAAGGATGAGCAATTTTATCCTCGACTCACTCAAACTCCATTTCCTGAAATTAACACAGTTAGGAAGTAGAACGAAAAGCAGTTAAGAACAAAGTTTCAGCGATTATACTTTGGAAGTTACATATTTGCAATAAATCACAATTTCTATATATACCATAGGCCTATGCATAAATTTACATGCAAACTGTATTCTTGGATTCCATCTCATCTTTCAGGCAGAAAGCAATTGTTCGTATAGCTTTATTTTTAAGTGCATATATGTAGTAGTTGATGATTTGAAAGATCTGTTCAATTTTGGCAAAAACAATGATAGATTAATCTTAATTAAAACAAATCATTATTTATACGAGCGAACATAGCACTCAAAATCTTTAAATGATTTAATAACTCAAAATCTTTAAAACATTGAAAAATTATATTGTTTAATAGAAGTACTTCCTTTAGTTGCTAATAAATCACATAAATACTTGGTATTTAAAACTTAAATGATTCGCAATAGAGCCCGAACATTTAGGACCGTTCATTAAATACGTCCTTAAAAATGTAAAGATGTATCCCCCTCCTCCCTATGCATCTGACTTGGTCTGAAATAAGTTGGCTGCACTCCCCCCAAATTAAAAAAAATAAACTGATGATAGATTTTAGAAATAAAGGCATTGCTTTTCACATTGCCAGAAACAATTTTTTCATCGATGAAGCCGTTACTTATGCTGTATACGGATTATGATGATGCTATAAGAGGATCCCTAACATAGATAAATCTTACAAAATACAAATTGTTGCAATGCCACAATTTGTCGGACTTTTGTTGATACTTACCCAAATAACACACAACATTGGTATCATGTTTGTATAATTGGTATTTTGTTGGCAGTTGGCTAACAAACATTTTGCCAACATTGGTCAACGATGACAATCAAAATGAATAAATTTAGTTTTCACAGTAACATCTTTCCAACGGAATAATAGCAATTAACAAACAAACATTTTTAACAATGTTGGCCCATGTTTGCATGCCAACAGTAGGAAAGCTGTAGACACATAAATTTTTTAACAACATATGTCTTTCGCAAGACAAATTTTCAAAAAAAAATGTGTGCTTTCTAAACACCAAAATTTCATTTATAAACTCAATTTCTAGCATTATATTTTACAAATAAAAACAATATTTGTTATATATAGCATATTTTTTATTTTATTAATAATTACATTTAGTCAGTTTGTATTTGAAATAATATAATTCATGCCTAACGATGTAAAGTGTCAAAATGCTTTATAGAATAGTTTCAAATTTTTTTCATCATTTTTTGTTTGAAACCTACACTTTAATGTCAATAAATTGGTAAATGATGTAAAACCATTTGCAATTTTTTTTTATTACGTTATGCTGGTATAATGTTATTACTAGGTATAGGTAATTTTTCATTTGACTTCATATTATCTGTGATGGTGCAACTCTGTAGCTAGTAGGTCAACGTTGGCCCAACAGGACATATCAACGTGGTCCCAACGTTGGCTTTCATCGAAGGGTCTACGAAAACTTTGTTGACACACTAACATATATTCAATGATGGGCCAACAATTTTGTGTTACTTGGGTACGCAACTTACAACTATTATATTTAATAAAAAAAATGAAAAGATATTTTATCTTCAGATTCTGTCGAAGCCACCCTATATCCTAAGATCAGATTTTGGCAGAACCCATCCATCCCATTACCATGGCCTTTGGTGTTTGGGGATGACAGTCTCTTTGCGATATTACACAATAGGTAAAAAACAATAATGGTTGACCCGAAGAATAGATGCTACACTTTAAAAAATGTGCCAATTTGAATCACAAACGCCCCCTTTGGTTAGTTAATTTTCTGCTATTAAAGTGAAATATGGAATTTCTGGATCAATTTAGATGATATAAGTCAGCAACTTTTACCTTTAATTTGCCTACATTTTTCCTACATATATGCATATAATATTAATATATCCAAAAACTCCACATTTCACATCAGAATAATCCAAGCTTGCCGCCTGTGCTACAAATTGGCACCTTTTGTTCTGAGAGTGTATAACTAACTATCACAACAATTTTCATACTTCTGTTTGGAGTTATATCACTTTAAAAGGAAGACATGCACTGTTCAACTGGTAAATGAACTAGCATGATGTGTAATTTACGAAAATTGTTGATATTAATGTTAATGCTTTTAAACCCTTTGTGGATTATATTAATTTGTATAGGTGGTCTATATATTATCATGTGATAAAATATTTCATTTTAACATATGGGCTTAAGTAAAAAAACCGTTATATGTCGGTTGAAATTTTATCCTTGGCTTATGAAAACACGACTAAAGAAATGTACTTGAATCTCACTTTCGGAAAAATACAAATGCAGTAGCTTTTTTTTCAGTTTTATAGCACCACACAGCATTTCCATACATTTGGAGGATTTAAAATAATCTTCCTACATACATTTTCGTTTCTAAAATAATATGTAAATATAACCTAATGTTGTTTCCTGAAATGTAAATGTAACTGCTTGACATGCAGGTATTTACAATTCATTGAAAATACAGGAAAAAATAGCATATAGGATTATGCTTCAGTGCTTGCTAGCATTTAAATGACAAACGAAAAGAGTGCAACATCTGTGGCACGATTTTTTAAAACGACTTTATACACGAATATATCGGCATGTTTAAGTTGCGAAAGTCGTTAAAATATTACATGGCCCATAGTATGAATTCAGCTAAAACGTGACTAGAACTTATGCCATATAAGTAGCAAAATAAAAAAGCAAATTGGTCAATTAACTAAGCAATATAGAGCTGTGTGCTGGGTCAACAGTTGCAAGCTAAAAATTGTTTAAGCTTTTATACCCATCTCCCAATCCTAAAATTAACAACCCATTTTAATGACACGTATTCCTAAAGTCTAATAAAGGCAAATTTAGATTAGGCTTTTTCACTTTTTCATCATCAGCTCACACTTTTTTCTACTCAAATGCACTTAAGACTGGTAATAAGCACAAAAACACAAGCCTCACACACTTTAATTTTATGCAAATGTCACCTCGATCGATAGATATAGCATTTTGGGAAGTTCGAAAAAATGGCAGCAAAATGCATATACCACTAGCATTTATAAAAATTGTCCCATAAGCACAGAAAAAAAATCATGTAAAATCTTATCAGGTGTAAAAATATCTTACCACAAACCAGAGAACTATTGATGCATAACTTTTCATTGGGAAGGTAAATATAAAATACGACTCAGTTCAATAAAATACAAAATAATTTTGAAAAATAAATATTAGTAAATATACTTGTTGCAACCTAAATGAATTGCACGGATTACATTTCATTGAATTTCTAAAATAATTTAAAAAGGCAGCATAATGCATGCATATCAACCAAAAACAAATATTAGAATTAATGTTTCATATCAAAATTTAAATTACCAAATGCCCATACTCTTATACATATTATTAAGTATACGATATGATTATCTGCATGGCACTAATTTAAGTTTATGAAATATTAATGATTATATAATAGCTTACCGTGCGATCTCCTAGTTGTCGTACCCGACAGACCAAAAATGCTGTCCTTCCTTCTTGAATGGTAACATTTGTAATAGTCGTATTTTCAAAATACGGCCTTAAGTGACTTTTTTCAGGATTTTCTTCCCAAAATGTATTGTATCGAGATGGTTTTGATTTAGATCCTTGTTGAGGCCCAGCGGAGCGAATTTCTCTCACATACCCATCTTGAGATATCGGATCTAAATAAAAAAATATAAAATATTAAAACTTAAGAGATTTGAAGGAAACTGTTTGTGTCACGATAATTTCTGTGTCCAACTTGTTTTCACCCATTTTTTTTTCCAATTTAATCTTGAATGCTATTTTATATAACTAAAAAAGTTGTATATTTAAAACACGTCTAGATAAATAAAAATAAATTCACCAATTTTACAGAAACAATATTTAAGTACGTCATTGAAAATATATAATAGATCGTCGTACTTCGACAAAAATATTTATAAAGAAACATTACTTGAAAAATATTTCTTGAATTCGAATTTTTTTGTTTTATATATTAAGAATGAGTGTGTATTGAGATGGTCTAGCATAGGGCTGCAAGATTTGTAAAGGGCAGCTTTCAATGGACTGCTAGTGTGACGGAGATGCTTAGATTTCAGATCGGAAGAGCACACGTCTGAACTCCAGTCAC
>JAQFYV010000770.1:0-10159 GCA_034695065.1 Choneiulus palmatus | reverse complement strand
GGCAACTTCATACTCATCAGAAAGTGACAATGGTCGTGCAAGCTGCACTTTATAGTTTGAATGTGTGTTATTTGGAAGTTCCACATAAAAGTCATCAGGTGCTTGCATTGTCTAGTTGTACAATGTCCTTTGCATATATCCAAGAATTGAACTGGTCGCTATAGCCTTTCCACTTAACAAGAAGTTGTCTCTTTTCACCTTTTCCTTTTTCATCAACTATACGATCAATACGCCACAAGTCATCGTCTGTTTTATTGATCCTTTGTAACTCCTGCTCATAAAATGTACCTTTGATTTCCCCTCCACCTAAGTCTTGAATATAATATACAATAGGATTTGTGTCTTCTCTTTTCTTGCTTACTGTAAAGACTTCGGCACTCCAGTTCGGTAAATAACCTTTTTGAAATGCTTGTCGGAGTTTTGATATGCGTACTTGATCACCCACTTTTAATTGGGGATGTGTGACTTTGATAGGTGAAAATAATGTTTTATAGACTATTTCACTATTTTTATGTGTTACATCAACTGGAGCCATTCTAATGCTTCTGTGGTAGGAAGCATTATAACCTTTAACAAGGTCATCAACAATGTCGACATATCTATAGTTTCCTCGATGTGTAAAATATCTCCACATGCGTGATTTAAGTGTGCGATTAAAACGTTCAACTACACTGGCTTTAGTTTCACTGTTAGTCGTATAATGACCAATACCAACTTTATTTAAATAGTCTATATTTTTCTTATTAATAAATTCACCACCTGAATCAGTTTGAATTTTGACAGGTTTACTTTCTTTCAGAATTTTTTTAATACCCTCCAAAATGGTGTTTCCCATTTTATTTTTAATTGGTATTGCCCAAGCATATTTGGAAAATACATCAATACAAGTTAGCAAGTATTTGAATCCATTATTGTCCTTTTCATAAGCTTGCATATCAACAAGATCCATTTGCCAGACATCATTTGGTTTACTAACCAGTGTTTTTCTTCTACTGAAATGAAATCTCATCGGTTTATGAAGGGTATAGACATCCTGTGTTCGAAGCCATTCTTTAATATCCTCACGGTTAAATTTTCCATTAGTAGCTCGATGCAATCGTTCAACACCTCCCAATGCTCCCTTAGATGTGGGTGTAAAATATAATTTAGTTAGCTCTCTTCCCATGCTATTCTTGTCTTCAGCCCGATCTTCTTGTCTAAGCATGATTGCTTTTTAAGTTTAGAGGTATGTTTATTGTGTAGAATACTTGCTTTGAGCATGCGTCTAAGAGTAGCGGGTGGTATACTAGCAGAAAGTGATGTGTCATTGATGCCAAATCCTTTCATATATTGTTTTTGATGAGGATTTACTAACATTGTAGGGGAACCACCAGCTTTCTTAAATTCCCGAACAAATGTTTTCCAACCAGGCACTGTTGGAGACTTTTTCCTATTGCGCAACGATTCTACCACCAAATCCACAATGTTAGTATTATGAACAGGTGAACCATCAACAATGAGTGAGCGTGTTTGAGGATTATAAGTCATTGTGCCACTTTTTTCAATGATATCCATTACAGCATTATATTTTTTTGCTGCATATTTGGGTAACTTAGTTAGAATTTCTGTTCGTACATGATCTGGTGCTGATTTGGATTCCATTTCATTAAAACTAGTGTCTGCCATTGTTATGTCATCATCATTTTCTAACATAGAACTATGCGGAATTAGTGATGGCGACAAATCTAATTTCCTTTTCACACTATCTTGAATGAGCTACTGATTCTTATCTCTTTGGGGTGTAGCTTGATTCTCCAAATTTATTTGCAATGGATGCTGTCTTGATGCATAAACTCCTTTATAGCGCTGTTGAAGTTGAGACAGTAGTTTAACTTTTTCATAATCATTAAAGTCAGGAACAGATAAAAGTTGGTGAATATCTTGTTCTAATTTCTTCAATCGTGGGTAAATTGTTTTACGCTTCTCCACTGGCTCACTTCCATCAAATCGAAATATGTCCTCTGGGATGACAACCATCTTTTGAGCCATGTTAAGTTATTTGCTTAATGTACCTCCTAGTAAGCCTCCTAAAAGAGATAGAACAGGTCTGACAAGTAATCCAAGAAACCCACCCTTTTGCTTGGTTATTAACTTCTTTTTATTAGTTGTAGTTATTTTATTATCTGCAAGTAGACGAATAGATTTACGAAATGGTTTTAGTGCTTTCTTTTGGACAGCTGTTAAGTTGATATTTCCATTAAGAATGTTATGACAACAGTCGCTAAGACAGTGAATTCCATCATTGTGTATACTATTTGAGATGCTCTTGTGATCAGCTGGACGTGCTATGGAGATTGCTTTCAGAAGACCTAGGTTTCTCTTCAGACGTTTCATGCCAGTTGTGGACCTCTTTTTTAGCATTGCTGAGTCAAGATTTACACAATCTGAGGTTGATAAATGTGAGTATATTCACCCAAAAAAATCTTCGTGCGAATTCGAAAGCGGTCATCCGTCTTGGGTGTAAGATCAACCAGTAAATAAGTAAAGGGATGTCGTGTTGCATCTTTATAGGCTTCCACCATAAAATGTATATTTTCAGGATACATTTGTCGTGCTAGATGAAATATTTGGCTTTTATCACGTGGATTTTTAAAAAACGCAATGTAATCTGCATTTAAAGTCATGTTCCGTTGATGTGGACTTTTGTGAAAAAAGTTTTGGGTGATAAAAACAATACTTATATTTCGGTGATGAGAGGCTACAGTGAAAAGGTGAACAATATCTTTGTTTGTTTCTTGAAATAAATCATCAATTACCACTAAATTATTTTTATGTGGATTAAATGAGTTTGGTTTTGGAACACCTTTAATAAATTGTATATTAAATCTGTGTCTATCAGCATTGAACCAATCTTGATATTCAGAATAAAACCAGCTGATATTGTCAGGTGAGGGGCGCATCATCAAAGCTGATTCACGTATCAATCTTCTAACAAACTCTGTTTTACCAGACCCACTTGGACCTGCAACTATTAGTCGAAATGGGCAATGGAAAGGAAAAAGTGGTGTAGACCGGTGATTATTTTCCACTGTCCTCTTAATAAATGATTGCAGATCACTTTTAAAGTCTTCTTCAGCTGTAACCTCTCCACTTCCATCTAATGTCAATATACTTGCATTGGTGTTCATCATATCGTTGCTTGCACAATTTAAATAAACTGTAACTATTTCCAATACCAGCATCACAAACAATGAAATCGTCCCCATTATCTTCCACACTTTATGCCAAAATTTACTATTCCAAAATGAATTTCTCTGTCCATTTCTAACTACATTTTGTGAACACATTTTAATATAATGAAATCAGGATTTGTAATGAAAAAATCAAATAAGTAATGAAAAATTTATTCACTTTTCTTATCAAGGTTACATGTTTCATAAATGGTATTCAACCAATCATTATCTTTAAACTGTTGTTTAATATAATCAATGCACCAAGGTAAATTGGATGCAATACCCGCACATTTTTCAAGTACAATCAATGGGTCGAGAGAAGCAATAAATTGATCCCGTTTGACATTCTTGTAGTGCTCTGTCATGTTTTTACAGAAATGCGATGTTGGCTGAATTTCATACTTTTTGGTATCAGTCTTATCCCATACACATGCATAACATGGCTCAATCTTGGGCATCACTTTAATTGCTTCCTGCAATGTAAATGCCAATATATCCTCAGGGAGTAGTGAATATCTTGTAATGTCATCATCCCATAGTGTAGCATTCCTTGATCCGAGTGAATGCTCAGACTTTACACTTAATGGCATATTCTTAAGGCTTTCCATATCAGACATATCTCCTCTACATAAGAAGTTCAAATGAGTTGTGATTTTTTTTGCTAAATGTATTAATGCAAATTGTCTATCATTTTATTGGCTAATAATTTTGTCATAGCATACATTTTGAACATGTTTAAACATGCCCAAGTGGCAATCATGTCATTGCAACATGTTTAAACATGATCAAGTGGCAATCATGTCATTGCAACATGTTTAAACATGATCAAGTGGCAATCACGTCATTTCAACATGTTTAAACATGATCAAGTAACAAGCACATCATTTCAATTGCTTAGCCCATTCCAACATTTTTATGTAGGGGTGATACAGTGAGTGGATATCTGATTTATTTCAACACACTACCCTATATGAATAGAAATATATGCTAATCTAGTACTCTTTCCTGTTCAATCTTTATTTACTTCACTCCAACAATTATCTTCTGTTTTAGCTAAATATAAAAAATAATCTTTCTCAATATAACCTTAATTATAATATAACTCAATATAACCTTAATATAACCTAAATATTCATCATTTGAAATGTATTCAACTATTATTTTATATGTTTATTATTACTATGTTACAAATTCAATCATTTTACAATGAATAATTATTTTACTAAATATCAGAAAACAGGACACTCAAATAATCATCGTGTGCACTTTTTGGGAAGCCAAAAGTTTAAGTGTTTCCGGTTGGTAACTATTTCTCCTATTCTTATATTTTTCCCATCTTTCTGATAAGTTGAAGTCAGTGTTAGGAAAGTCAATTTCCTCTCCTCTGATACAGTGGCTAATCCTTATTTGAAATGGACGTAAAGCCCTTGTAGATAGCCATGTTGTGGCATAGGAGGTATAAATTGCACACTTACATATTTTCAAGTCAAATCTGTTGATAATAAAATCTGCCCACTTCTCATTGCTTAAATAACGAGCAGTATCCAAAGCAACCAATTGTATTATCATGTCGTTATAAACATAATTCAAACAGAAAAAGCTTGATCCACGTGCATGAGCTTCTTTTTTGAATTCAGGTAAGCAGCGGCTGATTATTCTTTTCACGCTCACTATGTCTCTCCAGTGTATCCATATGTCAACATCTCCGAATGATTTCGTTAAACCCCATTCGTAGCTTGCATAACCCCCAGCTATGCAAAATCGTTGATCACAATTAGTTAGTTCTACCACGAGTTTGAATATAAACACTGAGATTGGATGCACTGATTTTTTAAAACTAAAAGGTTTCACATCGTATCCAAATTTTGGGGTCAAAAGCCACCTTTTTACTAAATCTTGTTGAGCAGCCATTGAAAGATTATAATTTTAAATTCAAAGTAACGTAAATTAAAAAAATCATACGTAATGTCAGGAAACGCTTTGCTTATGTTTGAATATAATATAGCAAATGTGAAAGTTTATTAAAATATATACACGTGTAGATATTTCTTGAAATTGTAGATGAACCCTGAACTAATGCACTTGTACACATTGCAATAAATATCTGATGTTTTAATTGACCTTCTTTAAAATACTTGAAGAAATGATACGGAAACTGATTAATTATTGGAACAATGTTCATGAGATTTTAAAACACAATTTACATTTGTTGTATTAGTTAATCAAATTCATTATGGTACCCTATATCTATTGTATTATTCAAAAAATATACAGGCTAGCTTATGTAATTGCCGCAAAATCTTTAATCACAATTAATTCTACCACAAGTTTCCATAAAAACAGTGAGATTGGCTGCACTGACTTTTTAAAATTAAAAGGTTTCACATGTTATCTAAATTTTGGGGTCAAATCTTGTTGAGCAGCCATTGAAAGATTAAAATTTTAAATTCAAAGTAACGTATGTTTGAATATAGTATAGCAAAGCTTAAAGTTTATTAAAATATAACGCGTGTAGATATTTCCTGAAATTGTACATGAACCCTGAACTGATGTTTTAATTGACCTTATTTTAAAATACTTGAGGAAATAATACAAAAAGTGATTATGTATTGGGACAATGTTCATATTCATTACGCTAACCTATATATATTGTATTATGCAAAAATATACAGACTAGCTTTTTTCAACCTTGAAATACATTCTACAAGGTTAATTTAAGTATGGTCAAGATCAAATATCTTTTTTTAATATGTAGCTGTAAGATGGCACGTAGATTATGATTAAAGTGCATTTAATGATGCATTTCTTCAATCCTTGACAATCGTATATATACTGCAAGTTTCCTGGTTAGATTTTAATTTGCAAATTTATTTCTGATGGTCTGGTTAGAATTCATCTAAATTTGAAATTTTTATTATTAATGAACATTATTAAGGTTTTCTGATTCTTCTTTTCTGGACATCAATCCACTTTAAATTTTGGACAGTTAACTTAAACTTGTATACTGTTTCAACTTCTCCTTGTGGACAGTGATCCATTCACCTTGTGGACAGTGATACCTTCACCCTGTGGACAGTGATACCTTCACCCTGTGGACAGTGATACCTTCGCCTTGTGAATAGTAACAACTTTATACAGTGGACAGTGATAACCTCAACTGAGTGTCAGTGCTATCTTCAACTAATGTCAACAATGTCAAAAGTAAAGCCAGCACCTACTGCATCTAATGATGGTAAGACCATACTTTTTTCCTCAGATTAGGTATCCTTAGCGCTAATTAAGGTTTACTTGCTTGTTAGAGCTTCTGGGATCTCAATCCGAGGGCGAGGAGAGTGGGACTGAAGATCTACCTGCACTAATTTCAGCCGGTAAACCCAACCCATTGAAGCGCAAGTTGAAGACTAAAATTTCAAGTGAGCCTGTACCAAAACGAAGAGCTACAAAATCAAGCAAATTGGTTACCAAAACAACATCAGATGATATCTCTCGTAGTATTTTAAAGTGGTTGCAGGAAGGTCGAAACCCCATTCAACCTAAGGTTGCTTCAGTTAATGTTAGTGCCTACCAGGCAATATACACCAGACAGATAGGTGAAAAGTGGTCATTACGTATAACCAAAAATAATCACACTGACCAGTATTACATCGATATCAGAAATTGGGCTGATAACGATCAATTTTCGCGAGGAGCATTTGTACCCATGCAAAATTTTCCACGCTTATTAGCCGAGTTAAATGAAATTCCAAATCATTTGGAAGAACTAGGTTTCAAGGATTTTTAATTCTCCTTATGTGTAATGATTATAATCAGGTAGTAGCATTAAACACTTCTTAAAATGTCAGACATATGCAGCCAATGTAGTCATAGATTTTCTAATCCAGATTCAGCATACAATCACTTCCTTGAATTTCATGTACTCCACATGCCAGATCATAATCAAAGGTGTTTAGATTGTAATTTGTATTTCCTTAATAATGAAGAACAGGTTGATCACCTGCAAAATGTTCATCAGATGAATTGTGCAAATACTGCATTTGAAATTTCCGAGTTCTGCTTTAAAAATCTTCTTCTTAACTTGGTTCATATCAACACCACTAAGAAAATGGTGAATGCTACGAAGTACCTCCATTCACTAAAAGATGACATCTATAAGGAACTTAGCTATCATCTTGAAAATCCGATAAAACGTCGAATACGATTTCAACTTTGTTTAAAACTTGAATTTCAGAAGAATAAAACACAATATAATGAAAGTACTTCGGAATATTCAATTGTACAGGAAACAAATTCTCCTTATTTTTGTAGTGATATGATGCTTATAATGTCAAAATTGGAGATTAGGTTTCAGGTCAATTTAGCCTTTAACAAAATATTGAATTCAATTGAATCTTATATCCAGGCTGGTTCTGGCTGGACTATCAATAAAATTGACTACCTACAAATATAGTTGGGTACATATTGCCCATTTAAAGGAGGTGCAAATACCACTGATGGGGATTTACCAGAAAGTCTAACTGTCAAGAAATGCATTTTAAATGTTCTTTCAAATGATAATAAATGCTTTATCTGGCACATTCTTGCTGCTCTATATCCAGTTGCTAATAATCAGCATGCAAATAGAGTTTCAAAGTATTGCCCATATTGGGATGAACTGAATAGCAGCATGCTTACATTTCCAGTACAAATTACTGACATTCCTAAATTTGAAAATGCAAATAATCTTAAGATAAATGTCATGGGATTTAATGAGAAGTTTATAATACCTATATATTTGAGTAAAGCCAAATCTGACAAAGAAATAAATTTATTTTACCACAAAGACCATTATTTCTTAATTAAAAGTGTAGCTCGTCTTTTGGGCAGAGATGGGTTAAATAAAACACATTTTTGTCTCAGATGTTGTCAGGGATTTCGCACAACCCTGGCCCTGAATAAACACTCAGCACTTTGTATTAATCATACGGAAGCTGCTGCAAGGATGCCAAATTTTGACTCATCAATCTTGACTTTTTCTGATTTCCGAAAGACAATGCATGCCCCATTTGTGGCATATTTTGATTTTGAAAGCATTTTGACCAAAATGCATACAGCAATGCCTAACCCTGAAAAGTCATATACAGCTATTTACCAAAAGCATATAGCCTGCTCATTTGCATATGTTATAGTAGATTACAATGGAAATGTTGTTGACCATCAATGTATAAGATCAACAAATGCTGCATTTACTCTTGTAACAATGTTAATGAGAAAAGCCACAGAATTGTTTAAATCCCTCAAACATTATTCAATCGATACTACTGTGGATGATGAGAAAAACTTTCAGGAAGCAGTAAAATGCTATATGTGTGGTGACTATTTTGACAGCAAAATTATGAAGGTGAGAGACCATGATCATCACAAACCAAAGGAAAATTACCGAGGAGCAGCATGTATTAAGTGTAATTCAACTTTGAAAGATCGCTTAGTTATGCCCTGTTTGGCACACAACTTACGAGCTTATGATAGTCACTTCATTGTTAAAGTTTTGAATTCAGTTTGTCCCCACAAAATTAAAGTAATTCCCACAAACATGGAGCGTTATACTACATTTGAGGTTGATAATTTATGTTTTCTTGACTTGTATCAGTTTTTGTCAGCACCACTTGCAAGTTTAGCTTTAAATGTTTCTGTCCAAGATTTTAAATGCATGCAATGGTATTTCACCAATGAAGATCAATTCGAGCTTATGAACAGAAAAGGATTTTTTCCTTATGATTATTTAGATTCCTTTGATAAATTTGATGCAATAGGCATTCCCAAAAAAGAACATTTTTACAATATCTTAAACGATGAATGCATTTCAGATGAAGATTACGTGCATGTGCAAAAAGTGTGGGATACATTTAATTGTCGTAGTCTTGGTGATTATCATGATCTCTACCTGCGTGTTGACTGCCTGCTGTTAGCTGATATTTTTGAGAATTTTCGCAGAATATCTATGATTAATTTTGGACTTGATCCTGTACATTTTTATACATTGCCCATGTATGCATGGTCTGCTGCTCTTAAGTATTCTAAAGTAAGCTTAGAACTATTGCAGGATTATGACATGCATTTGTTCATTGAGCAAGGAATTCGTGGTGGCATATCAGTTTGCAGTCACAGAGAAGCTAAAGCAAATAATCCATATCTTCCTGAATACAATCCTCATCAGCCTAATTCATATATTGGTTATTGGGATTGCAACTCCTTATATGCAACAGCCATGTGTGAGCCCTTGCCTGTGCATTCTTTTAGATGGCTAAGTGACTCAGAAATTGCACAATTTGATATAAATATGCTATCAAAAGATGATCGTGAGGGTTATATTATTGAAGCAGACATTGAATATCCCTCTTCATTGCATGATATTCATAATGACTATCCACTATGTGCAGAGAAATTCAGTGTCACTGGTAGTGATTTATCAGCCTACCAAATTCAATTGTTAAAAACAATTTACGAGAAAACCCCTAAACAGCATCGTTCTAAAAAGCTAGCACCGAATTTGGTCAACAAATTGAAACATATTACCCATTATCGGAACTTGCAGTATTATGTACAAGCTGGATTACAAATTTTGAAAATACATCGGATTTTAGCTTTTGTGCAGATACCCTGGTTGAAATCGTATATTGAATTCAATGTAGAACAAAGGAAAAAATCAACAACAGCTTTTGAGAAAGATTTTTTCAAGCTAATGATGAATGGTGTATTTGGCAAAGCTATGGAAAATAAGCGAAATCAGACAAATGTTGAGGTTGTCACTGATCCAAAAAAAGCACAATCAATACTAAGCAAACCTAGTGTAAAGACATTCCATATCTTAGAGGATGATTTAACTATCTTTCAAAAAAAGAGAATGTCAATTTATTTTAACAAGCCAATATACACTGGACTTACCATTCTTGATTTATCAAAACTAATCA
>JAQFYV010000769.1:0-10160 GCA_034695065.1 Choneiulus palmatus | reverse complement strand
ACTCAAGTCTCGCAAGCAGGATGTCCAGGGCTCGCTGCATGGTAGAAGTGCATTGCAGAGACCGAAGGCATCCTAGTGAACTCGAAGAGCCCTCGATGGCAGGAGAATGCAGTCTTCTCGATATCCTCCTCGGCAACTTGGACCTGCCAGTAACCACTTGCCAAGTCCAGTGTCAAGAAGAATTTAACTCCCCTAAAGGAGTCCAAAGCAACGTCTTTCTCGGCAATGAGTACTGGACGATCTTTGTCTGCTCGTTGAGATGCCAATAATCTATGCAGAACCGCATCCCTCCATCTTTCTTCATCAGAATTACGACCGGACTCGAGTAAGAACTCTTACTAGGCCGTTCTATCCCATTCTAGACCATAGCATAGTGTTCCTCGTTGATGATTTTTTTTGTATGCTTAGCAGTCCGTCTGCAAGGTACATGAACTGGTGGTCGACCTTGTGTGTCGTTCCAATGAACTGCGATGTCGGAATCACCTAACTTGGACATATAAGCAGCGAAAACATCCCGATATTCTTTCAGAAGACTCAAGAGTTCATCTAGCTCTCCCACGGTGAGATTGGGGTCATTGTTCCAGGCTAAGTCTGTGGGTTCATGACTCCCACTTTCCGTCGCCGGTTGTTCCATTTCCAACAGTGTCCTGGTGTCTTCGTGACTTTCTAGCTGCTGTATGCAGCAGTCTGCGGTCGAACTGGACTTTCCAATCCTCTTGGCCATGATCCTCTTGGCTAAGCACACTCCAGGTTTCTCCAAAAGGTCCACTAGAGACTCGACCAAAACAATGGTGTCCACAGAAACTGGAGGCTCGAATCGGGTTTTTAGCCCTCGCTGGGTACGGGTTGGTATCAGGACTGACTCATTAACGCGAATGATGAGGTTAACCACATAATCGATTTCGTCTTTTATGTTGCCGATCAAATGAAGATAGGCATTTTTCATTTTTGATTAATAAAAAATAAAAAAGATAGTACATGGTTGGTATTTATTAGGAGAGTGGATTTTTCAATGAGAATTTCATTTAGGAAAGTTTTTGTGTTAAATTTTGGCAACCAAAGGACCCATAGAAATGACAAAAATACCAACTTGAAGAGAAAGCAAATTATCAGGTAGTCTCAAAGCCAAAAATTTTGTACCGTTATTAAATAAATTTTAAAATAAAGTGGGATTTTTAAGGATTTATTACCCCCTCTACAGGGTCTCAATAAATGTTTTTTTTAAATTTTGGAATTAAATATAATCAACTAAATGGAGCTGGGCACTGCTTAGCTATAATCTACCTTTTCAATTTGGTATTTTTATATGGTTTGTAATTAATAATTCCCTCCCTTAAAAGATTCATGTAATTACTGGACCATGAATTGTTGCTTTGAGAACAAAACCTAGCAGTAATGAATTGGAGGGGGCACTACCCTCTTGTAACGTGACTAATTAAAGGATTAAGTTAGCTGATTGTAGTAAATTGAACTAAAATGTAAGAAATTAATGATAAATAAGGATATAAGCAATACATGTGATCAGAAAATTTCACTTTTTTAATTTGTGGATGCATATTAGTGCATGTTTAAGGATGATTATTTATAACAATGTTGATTATCTCATCAATTCTGACAAGTCTTGCTTTCTTTAAAATTGGTTCTGCAGTAGCTTTTGAGGAATGCCCAGGATTTTCCTGTTCACAAGCATCTCCCTGACTTTTTTGTTTAATAGCTCTCAAACGAAATGGGGTTGACAATAACCCATGTGTTGTTCAAATGGTGAATCTACAATTTCAGGTGCCAGTTCGATTTCCCAAAATTGCACTAACTTGACAAACCTTTTTTGCCAAACATTGTTTGTTTCCTGGCAATAATGAGCGTTATTACAACTATCTGCAGAGTTATCGCCTGGGATCCTGGGTCCAAACAATAGTCACACCACTTGCGCTGAGTGACATGGAGTTGCATTGCAACCTGATAATAGTAATGGCTTGATTGCATTGATAATAACTCTTTTAAAAATTTGTAATTTTTTCGCTTCACTACATCTTTCCATCATGACCCACTAATCCATCAGGAGAAGCAGCCAGGCAGCCATGTTGCAGACTAATAAATATTCCTAATGGTGACACTGAGCACTGTTTATGCATTTCATAACATGGAACAGCATTTCTTTCATTAATTTTCCCCATGCAGTTGCATTATTGCCAGTAAATTATGGCTCCAGTATGCTGTCAATTGATGAAACATTGCTCGTACTGTCCCGCAGCACAAATAAATTTCCACATTTTCTCACGGTGATTCGATTTTTTTGCGTTTCTTTGTATTTGTCATTCTCCCACTGGCCAGTTGTATTGACGTGAACTTGCCACTTCTCATCTGGTGTTAAAATAAAAACTCATGTCTTCAATTTTTGTACTTTTTCATCCAATTTGGACAAGGGCATATCTTTTCGAATTGAATTTTCTCCGTAATGTTGATCACCACTTACAAACGATGGTATGTTTTGCTCATAAATTTATTTTTATGTTAAGATCCGAATAGGGGGAGCAATACAACTAAGGGGTTGGGGAAGAAGAAGAGCAAAAGAAGCCAATTGAGACTTACCTGCCCAGGTGACTGGAGTCAACACCGCACCCACAAACCAACACACGCGAAACACCATAAAAGAAATATGGTTGACCATCAGCCACCTACGAAGCAAGATGGCAGCATGCCAATACACGAAGACGTCGAGTAGGGCCATAGGGTTAATGCCGCAAAACAATATAAAATTTAATTTTAGATGAAGGAAGTCGTAAATCATAACGATGGAGAAAATACTATGTGGGAGGGGGGACCGAAATCGTCCATACCCCACACAGCCTCACATGTGGATGGAGCAGCTAACGCCATCTAGTGGCAAAAGAAGGCAACCAACGGAAAAACTCAAAATCTGCATTTCTCAACGAACCAGAGGGCGTTAAGTCACCAAAATGGATGGAAAGGAAGCCCTAAAGACCTGGAATAAGATGAACCAACTGACTAGACCTAACACCCTAGGACCTGAAAGAAACAGCCACCCCAAAAGAACAATGGAAGTTGTGACAGCAATGGCAGCGTTAGCAAGAGGACATTCCCAAACAGGATATGTCCATATTTGGGCATATGTAACCAAAACCATTGCGGATCGTCAGCAGAAACAAGACAGCCGACAAGCAGCACCACTAAAACTATAAAAGGTCGCTGCAACATTGAACTGAGGATCAGATGACTTTTGAGTGCAGCCGGAGGCGTTTTGAAACCAAGTAAATCAACAAATAATTCAGGCCTATGCGACACCAGTGTTACCTGACTCCCCACTAAAGAAGAACGCTGGGATACCTGAGGAGTGAAAATCAACAGTCAAGGTGGAATAAGTGTGTTGTGTGTGAGGAACCAATGGACTTCTTCGGCGGACAAGCAGAAACGCAGAACCAAATTAGGGTAAGGGAAAATCAAAATTGTAGTTATGATTAGCTATTTAGGAGAGGGGGACATTAGGAATAAATAGGGAGGAAAATGGGAGTGCCCAAACCCAAACCTGTATGGCTGTAGGGCCTGGTTAGGAGGGCAATCTGAAACAAAATAAAGCAATATTTCCATGGCACACCCATGCAACTTATTTCTCATACCTGGCATGTCTGATAATATGAACAAATTGCCAGGGGTTGACTTACTAAGGACCCAAAATATCACCAAGGACCAGGAGCACCAACACCAGTCAACCCCGGAAATCAAGGTATGTTCACTGGTCGCGAGGGGGCAGGGTTGTAACAGATCAAAGAAGAAAACACTGGCCCGACCGACCATAATTGTAACCACATCACTGGTCGAAGAGAATACCTTCTCACCCCAAAACCAACCACAACAACACCAAAGGCACAGAGGTCACCGGACGGAGCACACAAGCGAGACGAGACGACCACATGACATGCACATAACTAAGACCCGAGCAAAAAAACGAGAATCCGGCCCCCAGAAAGATGAAGCCTGGGAAGTCATGAGACAGCTAGCTAGTGGGAACATTAAAGGGGGAGCGCAACAAGCAACAGAGGAATTGGAAATTATAAACATGAATTAGCATTAATGCATGCACGCTGAGAATAACTGTAAGGTCAAGGGTCATACTCAACACCACCTCCATGCACGATGCAAAGATGGAACCAGTGGTGCACCAACACTCACGTTTAAAAAACTAGCTTAGAAAAAGCATGGATAGTCGGCCACCCAATAGGATATGGCAGGGTCAAGGGAATCGGGGTGGAGTCCATAAATTATGTTACAAAAAAATAAGATGTGTTTTGGGAAGTAATAAATTAGATAAGGGAGAAATTAATTAGGGAGGGGTCAGAGACTATCATCTGCCCACCGCCGTGTCACACACGGCCAAAGCAGCAGGCACCATCTAGGGGCAGAAAATAGCTGTTACGGTCACAATGTGGGAGGGGGAACAAAAGAAACCCCAAGCCAAACTTACCTGCTCAGGAGGCAGTAAATTTGAATCCTGTTGTCAGCACTAAATCGGTCCAAAGTGAGATTGGCCTGTTAAGCAGGGTCAAGTCAGAGGGCTCCCAGGCTGAGAGGTCAGCCAAAACACCGTTCGAAGGCCAAACGTCCTCCACTGGAGCAAAGAGCACATGGAGGTCATCAGCAAGATGGAGCCAGACAACACACCAAGGGTCAAGACACAAAAAGAAAAGACCGCGCAGAAGTCCCAAAACACAAGCGACACACACATGCACGAACCTGGACAGAGCACACACGAACGCAATGGCGGCAAAAAGAACACCCATAGTCGAACAGGACCACCCAGCATAGAGAAATTATTAAAAATACCAGGGACAATAATAAAACAATGCATGAGCATGTATAAACACCGCGCACCTAAAATAACTAGTGGTCAAACATCACCAAAAACAGAAAATCTACGCATCGTGCAAAGATGGAACCAGTACTTCCATCTAGTGGCCACATGAAAATGAAGCCCCAAGGACCAGGAAGCAGATGGAGAAGTCCATGAATCCTAACATCTGAAGACCTGGAAGAAATAACCAGGGCAAAAAGGCATAAACCACATGCTCTTAACCTCTGAAGTTAGAAATTGTTTGAGCGAAACTGAGGAACAGGGGCTGAAGTGTTAAATTATTATGAAAAAACATTAGGAAATCTAAAACATACTTCTTGTATATGGATTACTGAAGCTACAGATACACCTTTTTTCAAGTTAAGGATAACGTTTGATTTGGTAAAATGCAATTGGGCCCACAAAGTTAGTTTCTTTCACTTTTCCTACCAGTTTGAGAATAATAACTCAAAATACTTGTACAGATAATAAAGTTTTTAGATACGGAAAGCATTGCTATTGTGGAGCTAGATTTGCTGCTGAACAAAGATCAGAAGGTGCTAATAGCTATCCAGGCATACCAGACTGTTTACCCATTCATCTAGTAGTACAGTATGTTTATTCACTAATGTAGATGGTTGTGCTCACTATAGATGGTATATTGATCCTGATTATGAAAATGTTTGAAGTGTGACATAATTTCATAATGTGCATGCCACAAATTGAAGTGGCTGTTGAAACAAATGTTTCATTGCCAAGAAAGATTTAGTGGTCAAGGTACTCACACAATTGATAAATCCATTGCTATCACTACAGTAGTTACCTACCATCAAAGCACAGTGTCTATAGAGCTTCGTTACTTGATTACCAAAGTTACTGATAAATTTTATTCTTATGTAGAGCATGCTGTGCACCATGACAGACACAAATATAGAGAAGTGGGAAATGTCCAAGCAGAAAATCATTTTTCTAAAACATTGTTTGACGAAAAATAATACATTGTGCCCAATATCATACAGGTGAGCATAAAGTCGAGTGTAATAAGATACAATTATGTGCATGACATGATTGCTAATTTACCTTAAATAAGCTGCCTAAGGTTGAGGGCAATGTTTTATTAAGTGTTGACAAAGATAGGGAATTGTTATCTCAATTGATGGCAAATGTTCCTTTAGTAGTGTATTTAGATGTGCAAAATTATAAAATTACTTTGGAAAAAATCAACTGAAATATGCCAAAAAATTATTAAATTTACAGCCATTTTTGTTACCTGTGGTAACAAGGTAGCCGGTGGTCACCTTGCATCCTAGATAAAAATCTTCTTTTCGCGATGAATCCATTTTATTGTCTGCAAAAAGTCAAATATGGAAATATTAAAAAATCATTCATATTAATTCGCTGAACATAGATGGCAGAAATCAGTAATTTCGGACTACTGAACATAAGTGACACAAATTAATACATTCAAAACCCCGAACATAGATGGTGCAAATAGATTTATTTAAACTACTGAATATATTTAGCATAAATGGATTACTTTACTCCTGAACATAGTTGGCACAAATGGATTACTACTCCTGAACATAGATGGCATAAATTGAATTGTTTAAACAACTGATCATAGATGCCACAATTGGAATAAATTAAAATCCTGAACGTAGATGGCACAAATTGATTAAAACAAGACTGAACATACATTGCACAAACTTAAATACATTTTAAATCCTAAACTTAGATGACACCAACTCATGAACATAGATGACACATGTTAGTGATTTTGAATCCTTAAAAATAAATAGTAAAAAATAAATGAATTTATTGGTTTTTTGGAATTTGAAGCATTCGAAGGAATTCATAATAATTGCATAACCAGCTGGTAGAATAGTTGTCAGTGGGAGTTAAAAAATTGAACTCAAAAAATTAAAAACCAGTAGGGTAAAATAAAATGAAATAGTTTTAAATTAAAGGCCATATTAAGAGTTTCTTAAGACTGAGCATGGCAGACTTCTGGGATAGCCCCTGCCAGGTAGACACACTGAGGCCAAGACCCACTATGATGGTGGAAACCTTTTCAGGTAGCAGCTAATGTTCTGGGACTTGAGTGGGAGGTTTATGCATGGTGCTGCTAAGAAGCTCTTAAGATTGGGCCTAAGCCTAATATTCAAATCAAACAGCATTGATGCAAAACAAATTAAAAATGTGCAAAAAAGAATTAAAATATGTTAAAAAATGCAATTTAAATTTTCCTCCATATTGCAGATGATTTTTTGAAAAATTGGCAATCCTGGGACCAGTGGCGCCATCTCATGGCAAAAAATGGTAAAATTGCCTGTAGCCCTGTTCATTTACACTAAGGCAATCCCTCTGGCCAACTTTAGGCCAGTGTTATGAGCCAAATGGGGGAACAGTTAAACTAGGAATTGGGGAAGAAAAACAAAAGAAAACTTACCTTAAATTCTGAAGGGGTAATCCGGTTTTTGGTTAAGTCGTCATCAAGAGATCTGTCTGGAGGCTGGCCAATAATGACCAGTAATCTAAAGTTTAATTTTTTCAAGTGATTTCCACCCACTTGACCAGGAGTCTGTAGGAGGCAAAAAATTTGAATGCCTAACTGGCATTAATGGTCATACCTTTTTGTTTTCCTATGCTATAAGCTAGTTGGGCTTCAATTTCTGAGATACATAAATTAAAAGGGTAGAAAACTAAAAAAAATAAGGGGTGGGACTCCTGAGTTTAGGGGGTTAAGCCGGGATGAGAGTGACATCATTGGGCCGGACATGGGAGGACCCAAAATATTGTTTAAAAATATATAAGCCAAAAACTTTAAAATTTGGCATTCAAATCAAAAATTCTTAATTCCAGCAAATCAAACTAAATAGTTTTGTAATTAAACTATTCAGCCACATAAATTTGCAGCAAGACTAGTTTGCTATATTACACTCTTTGGAAATTAAAGGTTTGCACTTTATTGGATTGGAAACCATTTTTATGTGCTTGATTGTGATTCTTTAAGATTTAATTTAACTGAAAATCTATGGATTATTTGGAAACATATTTGTTAAGGGCCTAAAATCATTATTTCAAAAACTTAAAATCGTGAATAAAAATCTCTAAAGGACCAAGGACTGAAGAACATCTCAAGATAAAGCTAAGTACCCATGGGCTAAAGGCCCCAAAAATTCAGGATAGGAAAAATGGGAGAGAACTATGAAGAGCTGATGATATACTAAGGAATGCCACTTAAATATCATTGAAAATCAAAAATTATTTTCTAAAAATACATACAGATATGCCACCTTTAAATAACATTAAAATAGGAAATTATTTTCTATAAATACCTACTGATATGCAACTTATAAATATTGCTAAAATTGAAAATTATTTTCTGAAAATATACAAAGATTTGCGACCTTTAAACATTATTTAAAAATCTATTTTCAGAATATATATATGTGTGTTAAGAGTCAACTGGGGGAGCAGTGAAACTGGGGGTTGGGGAAGAAACGCAAGAGAAAAACCAAAGGAGAACTTACCTTAGAATCTTAGAGGTAATCCAGTCAGGTCGTACTGAAAAATCTGTCTGTAGGCTGGTCAACAAAGACCAGCCTAGTCCAGGTTGGGGTGATCTGAAATCACCCTGTGAAGGCCCAAAGATCGAGGAAAGCAGCAAAAACATCTGCTGCCCCTCTGCAGAGGCCAGTGGACTTAAGGCCTGCAGGTAGGGCCAGAGCACAGCAAGAAACTCAGCCCAAGTGAGACCCACCTCATGCAGATTGATGCCCAGAAGGATCCCTGGCTGGGAATCCAGGCACACCAGGATCCTGGGACCATAGTAGCCGGCAGTCAATTCACATTCTTTGTGCAGACTTCTATTTTCATATTAATTTTTGCATTTGCAGTGTAAAAACATAATATATAAAAGAAATAATAATCTCAAAGAGTATGTGTTTAAATAAGAGCACCTGGAGTGCAAAGAATGCCCCAAATGTCTGGAACAAGATAACCCAACATGCTGGACCTAACATCCTTGGACCTGAAAGAAACAGCCACCACAAAAGAACAATGGATGATGTGACGTCAATGGCAGTGCTAGCAAGATGACATCAGCATGCAGGATATGTCCATATTTGGGCATATGAAACATGAACCATAGTGGATTGTCATCAAAAAATGACAGCCGACATGCAGCACCACCAAAGATATGTCCTCAGAAAATGAGCTCGGGGTAAGTCACAAAAGAGCAGAAACCGGAGGCCCTGGACCACGGAAAGGGAATCAGCAATTCGATACCAAAACAACAACACGGAGATGGAACGGTGAAAAGTGACTTGCAACCATCAACTGACCCAATTGGATCGGATTACACCTTAAAAATGCGCCGCGTCAACATCATATTGTTTATGCCCCTGGACCGATCCATGGACCATCAAAGCGACACCTGTGTGGGGTAAGCCTTAATTTCAAGTAGAGAGTTGGAGTGAGATAGGAGTAGGGGGCCCAAACTTGTATGGCTGTAGTGCCTGGTGGCAGTTTAGTAATTAAAAGATGATATTCCTGGCACACCTGTGCATTTATTTCTTACCTGGCATAATTATTAACATGGCTGCAAAATTTGCTCAAGTAAGGGGACACCCTCGAAACATCAGTCCCCTGGGGTTGGCTCACTAAGGACCCAAAACATTACAGAGTACTAGGAGCACCAATCCCAGTCAACCCCGGTAATTAAGGTATGTTATCCGGTCGCGAGAGGGCTGGGATGTAACATATATATTTCCTGAAATTGGAGCAGACTTTATACATTTTTATCGAATTGAATATATTAAAAAAACAGTTACAAAAATTACACATTGACTAATACTTTTAAATTATACTTATCACCCTGGACCGAACCCATGGACCATCCATGCGACACCAGTGTATGTTAAGCCTTAATTTCAAGTAGAGGGTTGGAGAGAGATAGGAGTAGAGGGCCCAAACACAAACCTGTATGGCTGTAGTGCCTGGTAGCAGTTTAGTAATTAAATGATGATTTCCCTGGCACACCTGTGCATTTATTTCTTAGCTGGCATAATTATTAACATGGCTACAAAATTTGCTCAAGTAAGGGGGACACCCTCGAACCATCAGTCCCCAGGGGTTGATTCACTAAGGACCGAAAACATCACAGAGGACTAGGAGCACCAATACCAGTCAACCCTAGTAATTAAGGTATGTTATCCGGTCGCGAGAGGGTTGGTATGTAACATATATATTTCCTGAAATTGGAGCAGACTTTATACATTTTTATCGAATTGAATATATTAAAAAAACAGTT
>JAQFYV010000768.1:0-10166 GCA_034695065.1 Choneiulus palmatus | reverse complement strand
GCTAATCAATTGTTATTTCTGGTCCATGTGCTGGAACACACATTGTACGGCCTCCGTATGGAGACTTTTTTACACCCGGTATAAGGGGTGCTGATGAGTTACCATATTTTCCTAGCTTCTGTACCAGCTGATATATTGTAATTAGCATGTAAATTCCGATTAAATAAATGTAATATGGTTGCAAGGTAAATAAAGAAATATAGCATTAAGAAAATGTTTCAATTTATTGTTGTATAGCCCATTTAAAATTCAAATATACCTAAGCATGTTAGAACTATTTACATTTTAAGCATCTTTCGGCTTAATGGCTTTCTGCTCAGTTTTTAGAGACGTTTCGTTTGTAAGTGATAGTCAATCCAGTATTTTTTTTAGAAAAATTAAGAAAAGAATTCAGGATTGTTTTCTTGACTAGAACTCCATGAGCTGCACAGCCAAGCTGGCTGTAAATCAATTAACGATAAAATAGTAAAGCATGCTGCTGTTGTTTAACATTTTCGTTCAGTGCAGTACAGTTTTCTACATGTTTTAAGAAATTGACGATGGCAAAAATTAAGTTGGTAAACTGATCGTTTGGGTATAATAAGCCACCTCGATCCTGCAAGTAAATTAGACTGTTTAACTACAAGCAGATCTGAACAAATGAAGTAGGACACACTACTCAATGACTATATTTAATGTATCCATTCTTTCTAAATACCCCATTCACTTACTTGTCCAAACACTTGACATATTTTAGCATTGGTTTGATGGCCATCTCATCTATCACAAGACTTACAGTATGATGCTGCTGAGGTGTGTTACCTTTCTCGGGTTTCAGTCATTTAACAGAAGCTCTTACCCCAACTTCCTCAGAACTTGCTCCTGTGTATCTATGCAGTGTTGATTTTGATAGTAAATGTATTATTTTCTCTCTGCAGTAATCATAAATGTGTGATGATTTTAGCTGCCAGATAAGGGAATGACGCATCACTGTGTCACTCCATTTTTTATTCTTGAATCTGTACTGGAGAAGCTGTTCCAGACGAAAAATAGCTTATATTTTGTCTTCGTATCATCCTTGGTGATCGGCTTTATATTAAAAACGTCTTTGCTTTCATGAAGGGATGCGTTTGTTTTTCCAAATTCTGATTGTCTGTTTTTAATTTTGTAAATCTTTTTTCTAAGTTATTTAACTTCTTTTGAGTTTGGCAAAACCACTTATACAGTTTCCAGGGTGTCCGCAATTAAATCCTGAGAGACCCTGACAAAACAGTAGTAGCATGGGAGCATTTACGTTTTGCCCGACTTTCTGGACTAAGGAGTTTCATCAGCCTCACAATTTATATCTTTGAGTGATAAGTCCTTGACATAGCAATCCATTGACATTTCAAGCGTTGAGGGAGGAGGTGGAAATAGTGTTCTTTTGATTTTCGGGACCGTGGCAAGGTATTCCTCCCTATTTATTTCTGTTGTAAATCCCTGGGGGTCTGTGAGTAATTAAACAATGGTTTAGGGTATTAGGGGTTTTTATTACATAAAATAATTTTAATGCTTTCACAATGTAGGAGTACTTTATTTTTACACAAAAAATATATTTATGTAGTTTTTTGTGGTTTCCTGATGGTGGGTGGTTTTATGAGTTTCTTGTTTACTGCAGCTATTTTCAAATACTGTTAATAATTTGGGGAAATTGTTAGTATAGCTGATGCTGTTAACCAGCATGAAGTCTTGTTTCAGTAAAATGCTTGCTGCAGACTTTTGACCTTATAAAATTTCATCATTAATTATGGTTATCTGAAATGTTGGGTTCACTGACTCATATGCTTATCCCATCTATACGTATAATATAATATGGTACCTGCCGGAAGGTTTCCAATCCTTTCTTTGTATACTATGCGACCACTGCTTAAATCAAGCTTTATTTTGTAAAAAGGAATTCAAAATAACTTTGTCCTTTTTGCTTATTATTTTTTTTGCATCTGAAATATTTGCAGAATGGCACACAGAAATACACCATTTCAAAATGTAAAATTATGTTTGAAATGTAAAAATTTCGACCTTTGTTTAAAGCAAATTTCCATCCAAATTTCAATGACCACTTCTTAGCGTCACCTAGCTTCTTACATTTGGCAAGTGGCGGCCATGATGGAAATGACTTTTTGAAGTTGGGTTGGCCTGGTGGGTAAGGAAGTTGTGTCGGTACTTTCTCTACACCCAGAGTACTTGGTGGCGGCAATACAATACAATAAATTTACAGTTGGAAACTAAATTAAAAAATCCAGTTCCTTCCAACATCATAATGCACGTCTTTGTCATTAAGTGCGTTAACCTAAGAAGCTGCTCAGTAAGAATGGATCAGTAAAATCTGCCCTTATACTTGACAAAAATAAGCAACAGCTCACAGAACATCCGTAGGCTAAAGCACTGTAAAACATCAGCTGATGAATTCGTCTGCTATTTTGATTTTGAACCTAATTGAAATTGTCTTGATGAAACTGTTTGTATGGTAAATATTAATAAGTCTTATTACTATTATTCTAATATATTCTTATATTATTATTCTTATTACTAAAATTAGTAACTAAGTACCTGCAATAGAATGGCAAATAGCATTGTGAAACGTGTAATATTTGATGAGCTAATGGATGATGAGGTTTACATGCAGAATAACAATAATATTATCCCTGCATTAATGTGTGGCGGCGTGATTACCACTCTGCAGATGTGCATGTAGTCAGACAAACCAGAATGGATAAATAATGCATATGCAATGATTTAGCATTATGCTGAAGATGTAGTCCCACTTTACTCAGACCCAACCTTCAAATCGCACTTCCGAATGGGCCATTAATCGTTTGAGGTAATAGTCTGGGAATGAAAGGAATGGTGAGGTCAAATGCTGCATGAATATATTAGTGCTAATGATTATTATATATTAATCTATTTCAAAGCTACTGTTAGAAAAGGTGGGACATTTACGGCAGGTGGAGGCTAATAGCAGAAGGGGTAGACAAATACCACTTCAAACTCAGGTTTTGCTGACGTAGTGGGCTATTGCCAACAATGAATCGTTTAGAGGAATTGCCGACTGCTTTGGAATGAACAGAGGGTCAGCCCATTATATATTTATTAGAATGTTCCGGACTCTGTGCACCATGTCCGAGGATGTCATCCAGTGGCCATCATTTCTGGAAATGAAGTATATCGAAGAACGGTTTTATGAAAAATGGGGTTTCCCGTGAGTCATAGGAGCCATTGATGGATGCCATATCCCAATTTAAGCACCAGAAGACGACAGTATGAACTACTATATCTGAATGGTATGTCCCTCCATAATTCTGCAGGTAGTATGCGACCATGCAATGTGCTTCCGTAATGTTAACATTGGCAGTTTTCCGCCATTTAAATATTTGTGATGTCCTAGAATCAGGAATGATTCAAGAGTTCCATCTATTAGTAGATGCAGGCTATGCCCTTAATGTCAACCTTATGGTGCCGTACAAGGACAATGGTCATCTAACAGCCCAACAGACAACATTTAACTATTCGTTGAGTGCCACAAGCTCGGTGATATGTCACGCACGGACCTCTGCAAAACAGTAGTTCAATCAGCCTGCATTTTCCATAATTTCATAATAAATTTGGAAGGCTACGACGAGGATGCTTTCACCACAAATGATAGCCCTGGAGAGAATAAAGATCATGTTTCCCCACCAGTTAATAAGGGGAAGGCCAAATTAGCTAACATTAAGCGAGATAAGTTAGCCGTATCCTTTTCGCCCCACCCCCCGACAAGATGTGGAAATTGAAATTAACAAAATTTACAACAAAATATATTTTGGGTCATGGCACTAAGTGTTTTATTATTTCTTTAGCTGCTGCATGGCGACATCCTTGTCACAAAATGAGTGAAGAAAGGCGTAGGTTTTGGAAATACAACTACTATCAATATTGCCATTTTTGCGACAACCTACATAACCAGTTACTACTAGTTCGAACATATCTGTAATACAGTGTATGATAGGTAGGACATGCAATGTATCACTATGTTAATTCAAACCAAGTGAATGAAGGCAAATTTGTAACATTTGTTAGTGCAACTCCAGTTAAACCGTAATAGCACATAATCATACTGTACATATTTTGCTTTATTTAGTGACATGGATTTCCTACTTGTCAAACATAAACATTCATCACAGCGTCAATTGTGACGAATACCGGAGCATTTTCATGTAAAGGAATCCCATTTTTAGTCCGAAAAGTCCAATAAATTTCATAACGCTGCTTTTCTAATTCCAATTATAAACTAGTGAGTTTCGGCCTCCATGCGTTAATATTACGTTAATTTTGTTAAAGGGGAAGACTACCCTAGAAAAACAATTTTTTTTGCTTTGAAGAGTATGCCTTAAAAAAATACTATTCCCAAATTTGTGCAAGTATGTTATGTTTACTTATGTAATAATTAATTAAAGAAAAAACGAGTAATAGCCGAGGTAAGCTGTAGTAATAATCGTAGTAATTACAAAACAAATGTTATTACATAATATATGGATGTTACTCATTCGATCAATGAATACCTTTAGTACTACTAAACCTTATATTCACCATCTTAGTTAGTTTAGTTTGTCCACTAACTCACGTAAAAGAGCATTCCTATCTTCAGGTACTCGTTGTATTGCAGTATTATGCTTTTGTTGTTGTTGTTGCATAGCCTCATCCACATTTTGAAGGAATGACTTCTAGAAATCCGAGAACAAAACATGAACAGTTTTGCGTCAGTTTTGCGAACAGTTGTTTCATTACAGTTGGATAAGCCAGAAAATGAACTTTTGTTTGAGCCGTTCGCAGTGTGATGTGTTGCATTGCTGGAGCTTGGTTGACTGTGTGATGTATCCGAAACATCTGATGAAAATGCTACATCATTCTGAAACAGTTCATCAAACACGTCTAGAAAATCCCAGTCCTTTCGACCACACCCAGACTTTCCATTATGATCTTTCCCATTCTTATATGTACGCAGCATGTTACGCGATTTTTTGTCGCAATATATCTGCGTTGACGTTATACCACTTTTTGAGAAATGCATCGGCTATCGCTGACCACAACGCCTTTCTCTTCAATATGGGGTTTTTGAATGATGTAAGCTTGTCTGCATACAAAGCAATCAAAAGTTTGGTTTTTTATGAGTCCATTTCTTATCCATTTCTGAAATGGTTATGTTTAATACATGGTTGTTCATTTACTTTGTCTTTAGGGTGTTCTGCAATTATTTATTTATAAAGTGACATGCTCACTAGCCATCGGTTTTCTCCTGCTTTATTGTTGAAGCAGTGACAGTCTCTGTGACAGGCACACGTTCAGCAGTTTCGGCTGCCAGGGCAGCATGCCAGGCATGCTGAAGCCTGACAGCCTCATCTGCTTTCCATAACCAGAGATAACCATGTAATTTATGTTTACCATTAATGCGCACTCTCGTGATGCAATTTTTGTTCCAAAATATGTGGTGCAGTCGATGTGCATATTCCAGCAAGCCAACTGTTACAAATCCGAGAGTTTATGAAACAGAACCTGTGGAATTCCTGCAGAAAAACTGTAAACAATGTTTTGCAGTATTTCAACACTGCATTATTTTCACAGTTATGCTTACAGTTTTCATATATTGCAGATTTGCTACAGTTTTTCTGCAATTCTACATATTTTGTCTCATAAATTCTCAGATGTTTTATTGTTTTTACTTTCATAAATGCTGCAGAAACATCAAATTGGATAATACTGTCACCTCAGATGAAGGGCACTTGTAGGCCTACTTTACCACATTTTGGCACAAACATTTCATGACGGGAGTGCACCTTTATTCATATAGTTAGTCAGCAAATGGACCTACCTGTTTGTAATCTATTATATTCTTCTAAAGTAATCATACTTGTGGTACTTCCATTTCGAGTATGAACAACCACTGACGCCATAGTTTTCTCTGGTTCTACATCGAAAGTTGCCATGTTTGTTTTGATATCCCAACTGATATAAGAACCCTAACCAAGTATTGCATAGGATCGCCTGCTAATAGCTTACAGAAATCAGTTTTTTTCACTCCGCTCAAGCGCTCACTGAGCAGCTGAGCAATTCGCTCAGCTGCTCACTAACTTAACAAGACTGCTCACACTATGCTCACTGAGCAGCCGTGAGCTAGCAGCTCCTTAACTTAACGCACCCAACAAACACAACTTTCACGCATGCATGCACGCATATTTCAAAGATAATATTTAAGACGTTTTTTACATTCATCATTGAGGCCGTTTTTTTTTAATTGAATGTTTTACTTTTCAACAGCTAGTGATTAATAAATCCTTTCATCATCGCATTTTCGCCAATAAGTTTTACCAAACTAAAACATCAAAAAACCTTACACCATCAACTACTGTAAGTTTTGAGACCATTTTAAACAATAGGTTTGTATTGCTCAACCTAACTTTTTTTTTAAAAATTAGAACTTCGTATAATTCAATACTTCATCGCTTTTTGCATCACAGCTTCCACAATTAAGTTATTTATTATTTTAACCATATATACTACAAACTAGTTAAAAAAAAAAAAATAAAACTCACAACATTTACTATATTTTCGATATTTTCAATTGGTTTGAATGAATTATTTTTAATTATTATTTCACTTCAACAGCTTATATATAAAGTCAATAGCAAACCAATATTGCTATATATAATTGCTTAATTTTTTTTCCTATCGTTATGTTGATCAAATGTGTTAAACTTATGTTATTGCTGAACATTGAAATAGTATGTCCATTGGTAGGTATATGAATTGGGTATATACACTGACATGGTAAATTTATCCCCATTTCTATATACCATTAGTTTTTCAATGGTTCTTTGTTTCTTAACTAGACTCAATTGGCATCTTTCGTTTAATGCCCTGCATGCTAGACTTTTCATTAAAGCCTGTTCAAGCCCAAAAATATAACATCTTTGGGAAGTTGTTATTTTATAATTTCGTGTCTTTAAATATATTTTACAAAGATCGAAAACCTATACAAGGACTTCAAAGTCGTGGACTAAAAATATAAATTAGAGACACAAAGTGAGACTTTCCTTTTAATTTAAACTAGCATAATAGGCCTACGGAGCATGTTTTAAAAATTAACTTTAGAAAAATTATTTATATATATATTAACCTGATTTTTATGCAATCATTAGCATGCATGCTAGTAAAATTTAGTAAACTCAACAGCAGGCATGCATGATGCACATCGAACGTGTAGGTCCTGTTATTCAAATGAAATAGCTGCAGGATTACTTTAGTATATATAAACTCTATAGGCCTACAAGATCCATCTTTCAGAAACATGTGGCATGTCTATTAAAGCATTAAAGCTGTAAAAATGCATGACTAAAGTTAAAAAGTATTACTTTCCTTTCCTTCGGCAAACCATTTGCCTTTTAATGACTTTATGACCTGGTATATACGATGCTAATGTTTAGATCATTAAGCCAGAAAATAAAGTTATATCGAAATAATATACGCTTAACTAAAGATTTATTAGATCCATTTGATTCGAAACTATATAATGAGTTCAAAAGTAGAAAGAACATGACACTACATAGCCAAACCAAATAGAAGAGGCTAATTTAGATTAATTAATCGTATAGTATATTATGAAGGCTAATTCCAATGTACATGGCTGCAGCAATTCGCCAATTACTAACTTGCATGTGCATAATCACAATTATACAATGTTCATGGTTTTATTATAATTTAGAGCAGAATATAAAACACCAGATCTACGACCAGACTACAGTGCATGCATGCATGGCTGTTTTTAGTTAAGTTGGCACATCCACCATAAGCCCAGAAATTACCGAATTTTCGAATTTTCTCTCAGTAGTTTGCTCCATGCACTATATGTATAGTTAAAGGGGAATACCACTCATAGAAGTCTTTTTATTTCAAGAGTATACATTAAAATAATGTGGTATTCCTAAAATTTCAAAACTATATTATGCAGTTATTTTATAAAAAAATTAAAATAAATTTGAAATGATCGACTGTAGTGACGTCGTTTATAGACTAGCTTATACATGCAAGCAAAAATGACTACTCACGCGATTTTTTTTGATAAACGTGGTGCAAATTACATTTGGTGCTTTGGATTTGCACGTACTTTGCAAAATGTGGCTATACAACGTCAATGGTATTTCGATAATTGATTGTTTTTATAATTTATTATAAAATAACTAACCTCTATAAACTCTTGAGAAAAAAAATAAACTTTTTCTAGAATGGTTTTCCCCATTATAGATCTGACTTGCATTAAATTTTGCTTTATTTGATTTGAACAATTAATTTGTGTCCATAAATCTGGATTTGCAAGACACCTGCATGGAGTATCATGCCAAACTGCCAAAATGTTGAAATTAATAACAATTTTTTCTAAAAGCTGATAAATCCATTAAACTGATATAATACCTGTCACATTCACTTAGCAGAAAATAATATACCAGATTTTAGCAATAGTGTGACCTTTTCTACAGGGAAAATTTTAATTTGCAAATAGCAAATGTCTTTTAGCTGTACGTCATATTATCCATATAATCTAGCTATTTATTTATAGCCATTTTAAGGAGAAAATTAGTATGCACGAAGTGGTAGTTTATCAGAAAAGCATGTTTAAATAAACACTGATAAACATTTTCAAATTTATGACATGCATATACTCAAGATCAAGTTTCCCTTACATGGAGTGTAGAACAAATATTTGTTTTATGCTATTTCCAATGTACTTATTATTATTTTAGCAATTATTATAATCTGCATATTTCCTAAATCCAGATAATCAGTGTTAATACAAACATTTCTATGTACATAAATAAGTAAATGTTCGAACAAATTCTTTAGACCAAATACGCTAGGGATCGAGAGAAGATAAAAACATGTAATTGTGCATGCTACTTTTATATTTTACTTTTCTATAAATTTCATTAGAACTTTTTAACCAATAAAACGCTTACCATATAACTAAACAAAGTAATTAATGGTTATTCACAATCTACGATTCTTAACGTCTCTTTTAGGGTGCATATATATTAACTTACCCTATGGAGCCTACAGTCTAACTCTTACTCGCAAGAGTAGGAGTTGATGACATCATAGGGTTACCATGGTCCTTCTGGGTCATTTATTAGGAACCCCCTCCACTCCCAACGTCGCTTTTAGGGTGCATATAGTAACCTATACCCCTATGGAGCCTACAGACTAACTCTTACTCGCAAGAGTAGGAGTTGATGACATCATAGGGTTACCATGGTCCTTCTGGGTCATGCCCAATAGATATAAAAAATGGTTTACTTCTATTGTCTGCTGCATTCATGTGACATAAATAGTGTGGATATATTTAATGAAGAACAGGTATAAGTCCTGCTCATAAGGATGGAGGTTAATGACCTCATAGGAATGCTAGGAGCCCTTACCCGGCCTTTCTGATACTGCTTTCTACCAGGGTTGAAAAGTGTGGACTCCAAGTAACTCTCAATTACGTCATTTGGAATTTATAAACAGGGATAAGCCCTAATCCGAAGTTTTTTGGGATTAAATATATCACCAGAGTTACTCCTGAGTGTGTTGTGGTAGGTTATATGCACCTTTGGTCAAGTAGTCTGATACCTCCCATGACATCGCAATGTTAATTTTGTAGATGGCGCGTCATACAAATTTATTATTGGTCCCAACAATTTTGATATATACTTCAGTCGGCCACCTGGAGGTAGTTTAATATGATAGCTTGCAGTTGCCTTCAACAAAGAACCGAAGTTCTATTTTTAAAAATGCATACAAATATAATTAATGCAAACTCTGGATTTGCTGGAAATTGCACCTGGAGATATTAACAAATGATGTCACGATTAAGAGAATGGTTTGTGCAGTTACAACAGTGACATTGGGGTGGGAGGGTGTTTTCAATTTGTGACATCAAGCACACGTCATGTTTGTCTAACTAAAAATTCGAGCATTTATACAATAAGCTGGTGGTGTATAATATAAGTAGGCCTACATGTTATAAAAGAGTCAATTGAAATGATTCAGAAAGATAATTCATTTTTGTTGGTTTAATAAAATTTAGAAGTTGAAATAAATAAAATGTTTTACATTTTTAAATTTAAGTTTTTTTTTTATTT
>JAQFYV010000767.1:0-10166 GCA_034695065.1 Choneiulus palmatus | reverse complement strand
ACTGAACATAGTTACCAAAATTTGAATTTGGACATTTTTTAATATGCTCTATCTTTTAGAAGTAATTTTTTCTGAGGGTTTCATCCCCTTTTAAATAATACCATGTAAAGAAGGTCTCCAATATAAGTATTTAAAAGTATAATAATTATATATAATTAATTTAATAAATATATACAAATTTTATTTATCTTTAGGAAGAGTTTCTCTTAATGCCTTTTTTGTAAAAGCATTAGATACTAGACTGAACACAGTTGCCAAAATTTGGATATGGACATTTTTTAATATGATCTATCTTTTAGAAATAATTTTTTTCTGAGGGTTTCATTCCCCTTTAAATAACACCATGTTAAGAAGGTTTTCAATATAAGTATTTATAAGTATGGTAATTTATTTAATAAATATATACAAATTTTATTTATCTTTGGGAAGAGCTTCTCTTAATGCCTTTTTTGTAAGAGCATTAGAAACTAGACTGAACACAGTTGCCAAAATTTGGATATGGACTACGGTATTTTTTCTACCGTCTATATAGTTTAGAAATAACTTTTTCTGAGGGTTTCATTCCTCTTTAAACACCATATATAAAGAATGCCTCCAATATAAGTATTTATAAGTAAATATATACAAATTTTATTTATCTCTAGGAAGAGCTTTTCTTTCTAACATATACATGCCTCTTTTGCAAGAACATTATATAGGCCTTCACACATTTCAATTTCTATAAATTATATTTCAAATTTCATTTCAACTAAACGTTAAATCATAAAAGCCTTCTCACATTTCAGAAGCCATTAAATCAAGCCTAACGTATAGTTATTAGGCCATAACTTGGGACATTTATTTTCAATAAAAGCAAGCAAGATGCTTAGGGTAAAACATCAAAAGTACTTAGATAGATAAGCGATACATCAAGTGTGTCCATTTAACTTGGCACTCTATGAATACCGAGTGATATAAACATATACATTATTAAAAGCAATGGCAAAAAAGCCAACTCTGACGGAGAGAAAAAAAAGCACAAGAGCAATTTTCAAAAATGCTCGTTAAATTTGAATGAAGGTACATCATTTAGAGGTGCTATATAAAAAGGCCGTACAAAGTCATATTACTATATATACTCGTTCTACTATAAAACTCTTGCTCAAATATTGATCTGCTTTAATGTTATAAGAGCCGACATTTTTGCTAGGATACAGAACAGAGATTTCTACTATTACCAGAAATACCTTCCTCTAGGTAATTTGCTCTGCAAATAGATACTTATCAGGAGCCATTTGAAATCATTCCAAATGAAGGCTTTGGAGACAATAAAAACTATCAAAGAAACTGTATGGTACACACCAGTCTGTTGATGCATGCATATAGAAAAGGAGTCCTTAAAAAAAATGAGAAAAAAATCTAAAAATCTGGAAATGATTTTTGGAAGTAAAAAGCAATGGCTCTCATATCACAAAATATTTATGCCAATGACAATTTTTCCCTCTAGCAGAGACTGTCAAGTACACATGATAATTAATAATTAAGTGCATATACTTGTAATGATAATTAATTATCAAGTGTAGGAATTAGCACAAGGAAAAACAAAATTAATTACAATTATATTTTGTGAAATTATGACAAAAGCAACATTTTCTGCTAAAAAAATATCAACTTGGTTATCAATATCCATGTAGAAAAAAATAGCAGACTTTGAGGAATTTTAGGTGTTAGTTGAAATATAATATGGACTAATATAGTTGCTAAATTATTATAACAGTAATATGACAAGCGCAAATTATACTTCTTTATCAATTAATTTAAGATCCTATATAGTTGGCAAAAGCTTTCAGAGAGTTCACATTGTGAACAGAATAAACTATAATAATTCAAGTTTTAATTTGCTGACTATGTCAGATAGTTACTGTGTCAGATAGTTTATCATATAGCATACGGATGGAAATTGTAAACTTTTTCACAAGAATTAAAGAGGAAGATTACACAAGAAAAAATATTTCTTTCAAGAGTATGGAGTATGCTATAAGAAAATATTATTCCTAAAATTTTCCAACTATGTTAAGCTTACTTATTAATTAATTAATTAAAGAAAAGATAAATAATAAGTGAAATATCATTGACGTTGCCGATCCGCATATTTCAATGCACGTGTACATTAAAGAACACCAAGTGTAATTTGCACGTGCAATGCACCACATTCTGGAACAAAACCACGTGATAACATTCTTCTTTGCTTGAATGAGCTGGTCGATGACATCAGCAAAAGTCTCATTTCAAATTTATTTTACTTGTTTATAAAATAATTATGCATAACATAGTTGTGAAATTTTAGCAATAACATTTTCTTAATTAATATTCATGAAATAAAAATGCTTTTTTCTAGGATGGAACACATTTTTCTAACATATTTTTCTAACATATTTGCTAAATATGTTACTTTGCTCGAATGTGCGGGTCGATGATATCAGGAACAGTCTCAATTCAATTCAACTAATTACACTACAGTCAGCAATTAAATACCATTTGGTAGGGGGGTAGTCTCACTCTCAGGATAACTATCCTATTTAATGCGAGAATTAATGTGAGATGAGTGCGGTCGTGGCCGACATTTAGTGGACTTTTAGTTTTCCCCTTTAATTATCTTGTCAAATGCTCATCTCGTTAAAAATTTAATAATAATTTTGTTTTTATATTTTTGAATGGGGATTCACTATTCAATTCTACTCTCATTTCCATGTGATTTGTTACGAATGCAATGTAATAGTGATCATCAATAAGATAAATATTGTGTTACACAATCTATGTTGTGAAAATTAACCACTTGCCAAATGACAATAGCATGGGTGGTGATGCCTTCGGGTGCATGGGGGACGTACCACTAACATTTATTCCAAAGATATTTAAAGAGTTGCGCTTTAATTGTCAGAACTCTACTAAATGCATCAATCTGTCATTTCTTCTAGCTTTTCCATGCAAGCCGCAGGTGCCTACTCCTCCGTGCCACCACCTATGTCGTTTGGCCGAGGTGGGTACAACTCGGGTCATCAACAGCAGTACCAACGTCCACAAGGGAACCACTATCAAGGTAGGAACCCCATTAATATTTCTTTTTCAATGTGGCACCACCGTTTAGTTAGTCAACATCATATATGGTGCCTATGAGGGGGATAAAGGGCACCCCCTCTCATTCAACCTCCCCCCCCCCACCCAAAAAAAGAAGAAAAAAACTAAAATGTTATGCAGTGTTCGAAAATGAAATAACCACTTGTGTTCCATCTGTCGTGCAATTCAATTGAGTTATAATAAATGCATGAAAGCTTTGCACTGCTCGGCTGTTGCGTTACATGGGTACCGCAGCTGGATTAAACCTCTTCAAGTTATGCAGACGATAAGTTGAATAATGAAAGAAAGGAAAGTTTTTTTGTTGGGGTGAGGGCGGGGGAAGCCAACACAAAACCCAGCCAGTAACAAAAGGGGCGTTGTGATGCTGCGCTGCAGCTCAAGTGGAGGAACGGGAAGTTTCAAGTGGCTCGCACAGCTTCAATATCTGCTGGGAATGCCTGCCACCGTGGCCAGGGCGCTTTTATCATGGGGTTATCCCTCCTTTGAAAGCTATATGCTAAAAATTACAACTCAACATACCACTCTGTTAAGCTTATAGTCTGTTCTACATTTATAAGACATTTTAAGGGAGAATGGAACCCTAAAAAAATTATTTCTAAACGATTGAACGTATCGAAATTTTATAGATATCCAGTTTTGGCAACTATGTTCCACCTATAATATTTTCACTAACTTGAGTCAGTCAATGCAAGTGCCCCCTGGTGAGCAAATTCTGTTAATTTGGTCAATCAGTGTTATCTAGCATGGCCTTTCACACAGATCAGATAGACATAGCGTCCATTGGCCAGATTAAATGAGCCCTTTCAACCATAAGCATTTTCAATCGATAACTCAAATGTTGAAAAATACTAGATTTTCTATAAAAATCGGTAAGAAATAAAAACATCCTGGGAAACAATAGCTGTAGGCTTTCGTGCCATGCTTCATCCTTCTTGGTATAGCGTTCAAAGCCAAGCGTCATTGGCTTCAAAAAATGCTGTACAGCAGACGTAGTACAGGGGTGTTTCTTAAGACGTTTTTATGTTTTTTTTTCTAAATTTTTTATTTTAGACTTAGCCGAACATTATTGCCCTAATATGTACATTGCTATTTTAATGTTCTATCATTTAGAAATACCTTTTTTAAGGTACACAAGTTTTTTGTAGGTGAACAGGGAGGGAAGAGTGCATATATGCTGCTAACAGTTTAAAAAAATGGTCTATTCTGTGTTAATAAATTCCAGTCCTTGAAAGAAGAATAAACCTTAAATGAGTACTTTAGGTAGTACAGGTGGCGTTACAATGAAACTGTATGAAAACAACAATTTTAGATTTTTGTGGGCAACCCTTGGCTTGGAAAAAAAAATAAAAATGGGGGGCATGCTTTCACATTATTCTGCTAAACATCAGTTTAATGGCATCACAAATAAGCATTGCTGAGGAGGTGTGTACTGAGTCAATATTTGTGAAAATGTATCAGGAAAAGCGAAAGGTTGTGGATATTAGGCCTCCAGTGTCACATTCAACATACTTCGCTACTCGGACTGAACCCTTATATTGTTGAAGGCATGCATACCATGCCTAAATGGGTAAATAGCGGTTGCTGGCCCGTAAAGCCATGGCAACTGCACATCTCATGAATATTTAGCACCTTGCACGTCAAAATGACGGGATGCCCGGAATGGCAGTCTCAAGTGGGAATGGCAATAGGGAGGAAGAAACTGGCGATTGGTCAAGGATTTAATATAAAAAGTCTTAGTGGAGGAAAATGCAAAAATCTACTGCCGAGGGATTGGATCCGCGACATATTCCTTCCTCATAAAAAATGGTTATGGGCAGCCGTCCTTGCCAGTTATTATGTTAATCGACAACTTCATCGATAACAGAAGTTAATTGTCAAAATGCACGTTTGCTTTCCTGCTAATTTTATGCTGCGCCGACACTATACTCTGTTCCAGAATAACTAGGGCTATTAAAGCGCCCTCTGGGCAGCCTTTTTCTACATGATCCAAACTAAATCAATCCGCCCTACAAATGACGGCTACTGGATAAAACGCGGAGCTGGCGTCCATTGGAAGGTCACATGAAATTTCTCAAACTTTAGATATGATATGGAGACTGGTAGTTCTGATATTTATTCAATTTTGCAAGGCCAAATAGGCCTAGGTTCAGATTCTTGTAATGCCAGTTACGAACAACGTCAAGAGCAGATGCCGACATTTTTTCAAAGTGGCTACATGTTTGTAGGTGCACATAACCCTGTGTGAAACATCTTTTCGAAGGTTGGCCAGAGGGCGCTTCAATGGTTGTAGTTACTCTGGAACAGAGTATAGTTGGCGTTCACTTCAAGAAATGGCTGCACGAGTATGAAAGGGCCTCGGCATTTAAGAACGCCCTCTTGTGGCTGGGTACTTATTATTTCTAATGTGCATTGCCTCGGGGGATCTGTTTCAACGCTCCAGTGGCCCTTAACCGAAATGTGGCGTGCCTTATCTCTGACATGCAATGCCTGTGGAGGACCCAGATTGATTTTTGCACGAATGCAAATGAGACGCTGATTATATTGCAACACGGCAACTCCTTCATCCGCACATTACGAGAAGACAGTGAAGCGCAGCACTAGAAAGTTGAACGAATGAGGAAAGTGGATTTTTCTAGAAGCAAAAGCAGCGAACGAAGAATGATGAAGAGGAATGGAAAGATGGGAAGCAAAGAAAAAGTCATATCATTGAGCCGTAATTATAAAAATGTTTGGCCTATTGTTTAGACAGGCTGAGGAGTATCCTTCAAGCGCAGCTTCAAGATCTCTTCAGTTACCTCTTAAAGAACCCTACATTGTCATAAGTCAATCTCCATGAATCCCTCCTCAGCGGCTTTATCCGCTCTCAGAGCCTCTCATTAGAGTATGGAGCTCCTTCAGCCGACTCCAAAGTACGCATCCGAATGCGCCATTGTGCATAATAGGCACATTTATAAGGCAGCGTGCATTAGCCGTGCCACCCACTCGTCCAACCGCCGCAACGATTTGCGTGCAAACTACTGTTGGTTGATTGCTGCTGACATTTATGATGGCGTGGATTTAGACAGATTGCCTAATGAGAATGACAGGGGGCTAACAAAGCGCAAATAAATCCTCCAATATTCCCGTTTATTATCAAACACGTAATATGGCTGGCTTAAATGCATCAACATTTAGCCACGCTCTTGTCTTAAGGGTAGTAAGCCCAACGCCTAAGCAGTGGATCTTAATGAAAGAATGGACAAATAAGACGAAAGAAAAGTTTTTCTCGAAGCAGTTCTTTGATAGGTATAGGTGAATAGACGTGCACAGTATTAGAGATGTGACGGGTATGGACCTACGGTACATAGGCCTACAGTTTCCATGTTTTCACTTCATAATATTCTAAGTTTATTTTTTTTTTTATTGAACACATCCTAATCATGCACTTTTATGTCATAATTCACGCTATTTTTAAGTGTCAGATTTTTCACATTTTCACTTATAACTCTTACCAGTTTATCATATTAAATATGTGTAACACTTAAGTAGGCCAAATCTATTGGCTTCATGTGCTAATTTTTTTAGCATTTTTAACCAGGACAGCATTTTACTGATAGAACCTATTGTGAATTTGTGTTTAGCTTCTTGAAAGAGCTACATCCCATATAAGAAGTTTCTGTAGAAATAAATTTCAGAATTTATGTGACAAGCTTCTGCAGAAACATTTTACGTATTGTGGAAAACTAAGCTTCATCTCAATTTCTACAGAAAAGCAGATCCAGTTTCTACATAAAATTGAGAGCAGTTCATATTTCTGCACTGTATAAATATTTTTTTAGAAACTCACCTTAAAGAGGAAGTTCACCCTGGAAAAATGTTTTGTGTTTCAAGAGTATACATTCACAACTATACTTATTTATTTAATAATAAATTTAAAGGAGTATGCAACCCTCAGAAAAAGTTATTTCTAAACATAAAAAACAGTCCATATCCAAATTTTTGCAACTATGTACCGAATTTTGGAACGTAATCATCTTTGCATTAATGAAAGATCAAATGATGTCCGCATAAATCTCATTTTAAATTTATTTTAATTAATTATAAAATGAATTTTGTAGTACTGAATCTTTTTATTGTAATTATCTTCACCCATCTGAACTTCCACGTTCATTTTAAACCAGTGCGGCAAGTTCAACCATAGACGTGTTGACCAATAACATAGTTGTAAAATAAACTTTAGGAATAGTATTTTTTAATGCATACTTTTGTAAGAAAAATCCTTACAATTCTGAATTGAGTTGTCTACAAAAATGCATGCTATATATTTTGCATATCAGTTCCTATGTTCCCAGAATTTTGGCAAAGCTTTCTATAATTTATATGGATGAAGCGTACCTGTCCAGAAGTGAACATATTCTATAATTTTCACATTTATTTCACAGTCGGCCTATTTCTCTCTCTGTCTCTCACCCCCCCCCCCCCATCCCCCTTTTTTTTCTTACTTTAGGTTGAGAATATTTAATTTTTTTCAGCTTTCTTATCTGCCCTTTCTAAAAAGTATAAAACATTATGCCTCCTTGCTTTTAGGCAAACCGTATAAGTTAAAATTTAAAATGATTGATAAATTTATTTTTTTCTGGGAACCAGAGTGTGCAAATGCTATTTTTCTTTTCTCTCCAATGCACCAACACCAAGAGAAAAATTCATGGGACACAAACTCATAAAATCAAATTAACAAACAAGCCTTTCGACACGAGGTGCATCGATCAATGATTAGCCCGCATCACAAACAAGATTGGAACTCGAAAACTCTTTTCTCTAGGTAAACTTTTCAGCAGGCAGCCACAACCCTCCATCAAAACCACTACACACGACAAAAAAATCAATGAAAAGCCTTTTTTATCACAATGCATTTTGCATTTTAAGTTGAAAACTGCGAGTTTCCGCGTGGGATTTGGTGCAGATGATGATTTGTCTTGCATCTCATCTCGCCATCGTGCATATATTTGTACACTGCGAGTAAACGGACTCGGTTAGCGAGGCACGGCAGCTGTGATTGCAAACTATGGGTCCCCATCAACCATACATGCATCATCAATGCACTGACTGTTATGCAATTTACATTCGTTTGTATGCCTGCTTTTTTTCTCTATTCAATCCAAGATCTGGCAGGTACATTATGCATAAACCGCCGTCCTTACACAAACAGCAAAAAAAATTTATAAAGCGTGTTTTCTCAATTTCACTTAACGCTCGCTGCGAATTGCATTTGCATACAACTACCAAGGTACAAATCCTGCATTGTGCATTGCTAGATATATTATTTTTTTTTTGCATATACATATACGTCTCAACCAATTTTCTACTGGTTCGGAGGAAAATTAAATGCCGAAGAGCACAAAAAATATGCCGGGTGGAAGCTTGTGGGAGAACTCGGATGGAGGCATAGAAAAATGATTAGATGCAGAAGAAGAAGAAAAAAAATAAAATAAAAAACATGTGCTAGAGACAGGAATTCATATATTGGATGCATTTCGGGAGGAATTTATTCCATATCCTTAGGATGAATGAATTTGAAGAGACTGCAGAATATATATATATATATCTGCCCATATACACTGGTTTCCATCCATTTAATTGCAGAAAACAATTTTTTTCCATGTAGACGTTGTTTTCATATTTGTTTCTTGTTGTGGCACTTTTATGATGTACTTCAAAGAGGTTTAATGGGGCATCCATACTACTATGGAATTGTGCTGCTTCTTAAGCTGGTCAGCATTTCTGGTATAGAGATGCTGCCATGGCAGTTGTGGTGACCATACCATTTTGGTCAAAATTACAAATGTCAGTAATTGGCAAAAGAAATAGAAATTGAAGAAAAACCCATAATTCATTGTTGATATCCCCGGACGATCGGTTGAAATGACAACATTTAGGGTTGGAAATGGCATTCTTTATATTCGCGTAATGTTCATTTGGCCGTAAACTGTAAACGGACACTCGTATACTTGTCAGTAACAAGCTCCGATTTTTTTTAGCATAAAGCTAGATTACAATTTCTGAGAACTGATATACAATGTCCTTATGTATAGCTGGATAGAAAACTAACAGTCAGAATAAAAATGAATCCATGTCAAATTCTGTTATAGAAGACTAACGTTAATATTATCATGGTATTCCAAAGTGAAAATAAAATTGTTGCCACCTGTTACAAAAAGGCTGGGGACACAATTATGATATTCCTATTTAGCTTATTTAATAATAAATAAGCGAGAAATAATGCACACTGTCCAGACACCATTGACCTGTTAATGACGTCATAAGGCAACTACTTCCCATAATACAGTACTCCTTTTAACAAAATGGCAATTTGCACATGCAGGCCTCGTGCTCGACTACACGATATATTATGACTAGACAGACTGTCAATACAGCCTGATGACGTCTTCAACAGTTTCATTCAAAAAACGAGACGTCATGCATGCTTGCTTTGAATAATTGCAATGATTTCAAATTATTTTCTTATATATAAAATTGATACTCATAACATAGTTGTGAAAATTGCAGTGAATGATTTAGTTTTAATAAATTAGTATACTTTTCTAAAAGGGATATCAGTTTACCCTTTAATACTACTTTTCTTAAGTGATCCTGAATTTCCTATATTTTACCTTGTTTTCTTTTATTCTGGATTTTCCAGGTTTAATACTCCCCAGCTTGTGTCTGGCTTAGGCCTACTCAGTGAGGGATATTTGAATTTTAGAAATATATGAAGTATACAAAGCATTGTTTTAGTTATAGGCTTACAAATTGTATTCATCATTTAACAAAACAAAGAAGGTTCACACACAGATGCACAAATCAAAACCTTTCATATAAGAAGTTTTAGAGAACCTAAGATTTAGTTTTCTAATGTTAGACCCGTAAAGGCCCAAACACCATCAATGTAATATTAAAGGGGAATGGTACCCTCAACAAAAGCGACATTTATTGAAAAGAGGACACTAAAACATGCAATTCCCCAAATTTTGACAACTATATTCCGTCTATTTTGTGTAAAAACAAATAAA
>JAQFYV010000766.1:0-10169 GCA_034695065.1 Choneiulus palmatus | reverse complement strand
TAGAATTAAGATAATGTATTTTCAATGGCCTAACATCGAAATTAAATTTAATCCTGGTTGGTGAATATGGCTGTATAAGTAGAATAATTTACATTTATTTCAATTTCATTTCTAAAGTTCCTTGAATTTGTATTGCTTTATTTAGGTTATTCAAATGAAAATAAATTATTATACTTCATTAGTAAGGTAGGCCCTAATTGAAAAAGTGGTTTTATTTATTATCCATATTTTTTTTTGTTAAATAAATAAATAAAAATTCAATTCACCTTATTTTTAAAATCAAATCAAAATCTTTTTTTAAAGGAAAAAAAAAACCACCCTGGAAAATTCAAGCGTATGTAGGTCCAGTCACTGTAGCATGGGCCTACATTAAAATCTCACAACTATTTGTTATAAACCTACCATAAGCTAGTTATTTTATAAAAAAAATTTAAATTCGAAATGGCTGTTGCTGACCAAAAATTGCTACTCACGTGATTTTGTTCCAAAATGTGGTGCATTGCACGTGCAACTTACATTTGGTATTCTGGATTTGGACTTGCATTGCAAAATTCGGCCATGTGACGTCATTTACATGCCAATGGTATTTCGGACATTAAAATTACTTTTTTTAATTTTTAATGAAATAGCATATATAACGATAACATATATAATTGTGAAATTTTGGAAATATTACTTTCTTAATGTATGAGTATATAGTTTATGCACTGTGAAACTATATAGGCCTACAGGCCTTGACCAAGAACTTTTCTATATTTTGACTATATATATATATATACACTGTATATAGATTATATTGTTTATATATATAGTTTGAAAACAATGTTCAAAAATTATATCTGGGGTACATGCATTCAAAGTATATGAATCTCCAGTAAATATTCGTGTAATTCACATATAGTGAATAAATCAAGTGTATACTGTTCTTATTGGCCCTGCAATGAAAAATCCAGTATAAATATTGTGCAAAAAAAAAATAATGGTATAATACATTAAAATGAATAAAAATATTTATACTTATATATACTCCCTCCTTGCATGCATTAAAAATAAAAATTTAATTGAATAAAAATGATGGTATTTATATGAAAACACAATAATTTCTCCATAACAATTTTATTGGCAAAATAGTTTGGAATTTTTTTTTCTGTAAAAACAATTGCATATATAGTGAGAAGGGAAAGCCGCAAGTTATAATTTCAATGAAATTATTAGATATAGCTTAGGATAATTACAAACAATTTTAGGAGGATGTGGATAATTTCAGGGGTCAATTTTTACTCCAGTCTTAATATGTAATCAAACAGACCTGTTGAACGAGTATTTTGTGGCTCAGGGAGTCATGGTTCGAGACCTCCCCATGCGTGCATTTTTTTTTATGAATTCGTGATAAGGCCACCCTCTGGTGGTAGAACAACAACAAAAAATAAGATTACCATTTTAGCTTGTGAGTAAAAGAAGTTCATGTTTGCCTCATTAACTATATTGCCATTCGTAGCACTTATTCATTGTCATATGTATGCCAAAAGTGAGAGCTGCCATTTTTCTAACTCCATGTTTTAAGAAGTGGGTAATTATTACGTAATATGTCATGTAAGTGCACTTTTTTGTGGCATGGCAAGGGCGCTTCAACCAATTGTTTGTCCAAAGAGGATGCCTTTTCAAAGTGGGAAGATATGATTAATATGAAGTGTTTTCAGACAGTATTAAAATTGAATTTGCCCTATGTTTACAAAATTAAGTCTGGTTGCACTAATATGGGTCGAGTATTATGTAGAGAGGTTGACTATGCAGGAGTAATTACTTTGTCATAAAAAAAGGTTGCACATTTAATAGACATATGAAAATTTACTTGGAGGTTCCCCAAAATTTCTATTAATTTTAATAAGTATATCATAGTGCTTAAATTGCACTAGCATATAAATTAAACAATTTCAGGATAATTTAGGCTTATCTTATGTCATGGTATACACTAATATATATAAACACAATTTTGTTACTACATGCAGGTGTACTCATACACATTTTAAACAATTTTCCAGCATTAAATTTTGGTCGAAATTTGATACAAAACCCAATTTCAAAACCCATCATTAGTGAAGTGGGCTTAAACCCATGAAAAAGCTATTGTGAAAAATAAAATGTAAAATTCGTTGTTTCTCCATTTTAACTATTCAAAAAGCAGAAAACTCATTAGTTAAGAATGTTTCATTACAAATGATGACATAAGTTCTCCTTTAAGTTACAGTATGATTATGCATTTCTCCTTAATTTCACACTTGTTATACACTCACAAGTTCTTGAAAATATACATTTGAAGAAGCCCTACAGTATAGAGTCCTTCTGGCGGCAAGTCCAAGCCCAATCTGTCTTGGTCTTTGGTGACAATAGGAATAGAGGAAAAAAACATGTACAATTCGTCTTAAGCTATAGTTTAAGAAAAGACTAAAGACAATAAGAAAATTTCTGGCTTATAGCGAAGAATTTGCGAGGAAAAACTAATCCCGATTTCGGTCTCTTTGATTGTTCAGCGCCAGATTACTGACAATAGATCCATCAGGCATGAAGTTTTCTTATTACATTGGTCCTCTTTATTGTCTTTAAAACCATAAGGGATCACCCACGTCTGACCAAAAAAACAAAAAAGGGACAAATACCAAGCATTCATACCACAAAAGAAATGGGTGTCTTTTCACTAAGCTCAGTTTGTTTGCTGTTTTTTTTAACAGGCACAAACAAAAACATGACAACTATGTCCGAATCAGGGTAGGCCTAGAAAAAATGGCGGCATTTTGGACACGCTTACAAGTACTGATTTTAATGAGTTTAAAATTAGCAAAAATAAGATAATTCAAAAAAGAAAAACAAAAAGAAAAGAAAAAAAAAAGGTGGCTAAAAATTCATTTTTAATGACGCCTGTTAATTGTTTGTTTGTACGTCTCGTGTTTACATAAAATAACAATTTATTGTCGTGGGAGGGAAATGACGACGAATTTTTAACTGTCTCTTTTACAATGTATTTTTCTATGGGGAAAGACTAAAATAAAACTTAAGGTCTTAATGATGGCATGCCCCAATGAAAGCTAACAAATGAATGGCCATTAAGGACCATTAGAAGCTAGTTAACCTTATGGCCTCATGAGCACACGACTAAACAAAGAACTACTAGGCAATATTTTGTAAGGAAATTAAGCACAAGTTGACATTTACAAATGTAACATTTTCATGGCATTATTTTCTTCAGTGACATAATCCTTTTTTTACTTGGTGGGGGAGTAAATTTTTGACACCCTCTCGGGACACCATCACAAGTCAGCAGTTTACCTACCATATACCTTTTTCTCTCGAACCGATTCTCTCATCCCCCCCCTCCCAACAAATTTTGGAAATTAAAGAGGAATGCTACCCCTAAGTATAAGTATACAATAAAAAATGTACTTACCCAAGAATTGGCAACTATGTTCTCTCTTATTTTTTTATTTTTTTTTTTTAATAGAAATGATCTAACTTAAAAATGGAGAAATAGAACTATTAGAATGGTCGTTCTTTGATGACACATCATCGCTCGAACTTCAATTTTTCGACCTTTCAGTTCGATCTATTTGACTTAAAAAACTTGAGAGAACATAGTTGCCAGTTTTTTATAGGGTACATTTTAATATGCTCTATCGTTTGGAAAAACGTTTCTGAGGGATACAAGTTAACTTTAAAGTTAAGCCATTCTTCCTCCAAATCTAAATTTTTGAAAAAGCAAATATTTTCAACTATATATGGCATGTCCATAATTTTTGTTGGGGAATGATTTACAAGAAGGATTTAGAATTACAAGTTAAGGATTGTATATACGAACTACTGCTAGTAAAATTGGAAATTTGTACAGGTTTATTAAATTTGGGGGAAAGGGGTTAACCCATAATCCCCTCTCACCTGGATATGCCACAGATTTAGAACTGGAATCGGTCTACATGTATATTGTTGTGCTAAATTGTTCCAAAATTTATTCAATTTATAGTAATAAAACAATTTATACAATTTATAGTATAAATTGTATTATATTATTATACAATTGTATTATATTACTATTATATTATACAATTTATAGTATAAATTGTATTATATTGTAGTATAGTATTTATAGTCTAAAACAATTTATAGTAATAAAACAATTTTAAAAGACTATTATTCAATACTAATACTTTTGAAATGCTGTGTATTTCCAGATGGAAGTCCAAAGAACCCACTGGTCAGTCCTCGAGGCGGTGACCCCTCCTACAAGAGGGCCAGAACAGCGTACACCAGTGGCCAATTGGTGGAACTGGAAAAAGAATTTCATTTCAATCGTTACTTATGTCGGCCTAGAAGAGTGGAAATGGCGGCCATGTTGAAGCTCACAGAAAGGCAGATCAAAATATGGTTCCAAAACCGCAGGATGAAGTACAAGAAAGGTCATAAAAGCAATGGTCCAGACGAGGGTTCCACAGTGGCATTAAGGAAGATTAAAAAACCCACCAAGATGATACCCGAAAGGGGTCAAATGTCACCAAATTCCAAAGCCATAACACCCAACAAGGAAAACAACATTTGCCAAACAGAAATCAAACATTCTTCCTGCCAATTTGAAACTTTTCCAATTGCTCCAGTATTCAATCCAGTGGACACGGTCAATAAGTTTGACCAATTCCAAGACGTGGGCCTAAATGATAAGCCGTCTTGTAAATACATGCAAAATTATACTATCTCATTAGCGTCACCTACACGTTCGTACGATGACGTCACAACTAATAACTCTGCAATATTTCATAATGTTGGAGTACATCCCAAATGGCCTCATTCGACGTTTGATTACAATTCAGAAGAAATAGCATCAACAAAAGCAGCCAATGACACTTCTGTTCATTCCAATCAAAATTATATCCAAGCAGGGTTTAACTGGATTCAAAATAATAATGAGTTTTGCAGATACAATCCCTACCGAATCCCTCAATCTAATCCAACTGGATTCTCTTGTTAATCCACCTACGAAAAACCGAATCACACTTTCGCTTGTGGATTAGTTATCCGACAATTTAATATAACATTATGCATCTTGTTTACTAATTATTTTCATGAGAAATAGCCATTTATTTTCTCGTGAAAAATGACAAGAATTTACAAATTTCTGATCATTTTTCTGTCGTGCAATTCTGCCAAAGTTAATAACAACACAAAAGTCCAATCTATAAATAAATATAAAATGCCACAAATACATATTGATTTCTTACATATAACTATAAACAAAATTCAAATTATAATTTTCTTTTGAAATCAGCATAGATGTGCATATTGGTTTATTGCAGAAACTGCATGTGTGGGAGAAACTTGGGTTTGCAATAACTTTTAATACATTTGTATTCCATATTTAATAATTTAAACTGATTTATTAAATTTTTTAGGTAAGATCTCAAACTTTGTGTATGTTTTATTCAGTGCTGTATTTTATATACAATTTCATGTTTTATTATTTATTTATTATCTATGCAGGTTGTTGGAGCTGGAATATAATTTGCTGCATTTTACAGAAAATCTATAAGGCCATGCAATGTTTTTTTTATTTTCAAAAACCTGTATCTATATTGCTTAGTCCCTGAAGTCCACTTCCGAGGCTAACCCTTCAGAAAGCAAACCATAAACTTTCAGATAATAGAAAAAATAAGTTAAAAAATATTCTTAAAAGTCAAAATTCCCCACTGGAAATTTTAGTTTATAAAATGTTGTTTTTTTTTCATTGACAAAGCAAACTTGAGTTAAACAGAAATTTAGTAAAAGTTGTGACAAATGCGACTGACTATAGCCAAAGTCCTTCAAACAACCCAATAATCAACAAATAATGACTGTTTCATAGTCAAAATAGTAAAAATTTCAGATATAGATTTTCCCCCCAATATTTAGGAACATATAATAAAAATTATAAAAATTGCGAGAGAAATGGGACGGGTACCGGTAATATTTTCAGCTTTTCAGACAAACAAATCATCAACAGATATAATTTTTTTTAAGTTATTCTTCAAAGTCAAAATATTCATCGGAAATGTCTGGTTTACAAAATTGCAATTAGGTCTACTTGCCAAAACAAAGTTGACCATAAGAAATTTAATAAATATATAAATATTGTGACAAATGGGACTGCAATAGTATGTTAACCTTAAATTGTGGAAAAGTGAAAATCTGCAGATATAGGCATCTACATAATGTCCTATTATTAATTATTTTTTTCAAAGTAAAAATTGTCACTGTAAATTTCAGGCTTATAAAATGTTATTTTATTTTTTTTTTTTTTTGCCAAAACTTGAAAAAATTTTTTTTTTAACCCTTCCACTATACTCGCAAAGCATAGCAGATTTTTTTTAAAATGGGCGGGGTTGCCGAGCTCATCATTGCAGTTTCCAGTAGGCTCTTAAAAATTTCAACTAGGGTATGTCTATGAGAGTCAATGGCACCCACGGCCTTAATTTCTGTTTAAACTATTTGAAACAGAAAAAAGCGTGGGAAAACATCGAAAATCCATGTTTCCCAGCTGGAGTTTATTGAGTGGACAACTGGGACTCACCACTGGGTCCATTTGAGTTTCACGCCTAAACTGATTTTTCTTTTGTAAACTAAAACCATCTATAGTGACCACTGGCCTTCCCACATACTAAATGCATAAATGTATACTATGTACTGCACATTTCATGTCCATTCCCAATTCACTTGAGTGCTTTTTATGTGGTTTAAGCTAAAGGAACAATAAAACGGTCCTAAAATCCAAGAATACATTACTGCACTGAACTTTTCACCATAGTCCAATGGCTTCAAGTTTTCATTGCCCATTGATATCCAATGTTTACTAGCCACAAAAATAGCATAAAAGACTTTTAGGAGGCCATTTTGTTTTTTACTTATCCAAAGATTGTTTTGAACACAATTCAAAGCCATTTAATTAAACATTGTAGAATGCATTGACTCATAATATCACTAAAGGGGCGTTCAATAACTTCATAACACTTTTGTACTTTTAGAATCACAGTCTATATGTTACAAAATAACTCACCTTCCCCCTCACCAATATTTATGTTTCATTTTATCTTTATGGAATAGTTTCTTCTAAAATATAGCTAAATTATTTTTCCTTGACTTTACATGACCAAATTCTCGTTCCATGACTTAAAGGGGGAAATCACCCAATAGACAGGTATGCTTTAAAGGAAAATTTTCTAAACAAAAATTAATTTATTTGTACAACTATATTATGAGCATTTATTTCACAAAAAAAAAAAAAAAATAAATAAAATAAATCAATAAATAAATTAACTTTGTAATTAATGCAGTATTTGAATGACTATTGCTGACGTCAGCTGGTTTTATTTTGTTCCAAAATGTGGTGCATTACACGTGCCAATTACATTAGGTTTTCTGTATCATGTACATGAAAGTGACCAGATGAGGTCATTAATAAGTCAACGATAACACGGCAAATATTTCTGAAATTTTCCCGTCAAAATATGAAAATTAACAGTTAGCCCATCCTCCCCATACGTAATGCATCATAAAAAATTCTGACCCCCTCCACCCCCCGCCTCGTTTTCCTCTCTGACGTAATATTTGAACGTTCCCATGGACTGGGGAAATTGTCCATATAAACTGGCAGTGACAGTTAAAGGAGGGCAATGTGTATTTCAGTGGTAAATACTCCCTGTAGATGTACTGCCATTCCTTTTCAATGTCTTCTTGCATAAACAGAATTATAGTAAGGGGGGAAACCTGTCTATAAAGTGGAAATGTCCACTGTTTGGGTCATTTGATTTATCGGACCTTTAACACCGTGGTCACTCCTTCAAATATATTGAGTCGCCTGTCTGTCTTCCATATTTTTAATAATAAATAACAAGTTCTTTAAGGGGAGCTGCAACACTGTGCATCTATATGGAATACATAATTTGGCACGTCATTTGGCCTCTGTATCGGAAATGCCAAGACAGCCAATGACAAACACCAAATACGAGCAAACATCTGATATCCGAATCATTGATTCTCGGATCAATAATGGCTGCATGGAACTTGGATGAATCAAAATTACATAATTGATAATTTGATATTGGCAAAAATGGATCTGTAAGTTTATATTAAAAATCAAATAGTTTATGCAAGGTAAAATGTGTCCCCTTTTCGATCTCTCTATCTAATAGTTTATCCCCAAAACAGATTTGAAGGAGAGTGCAGTTCTCAGAAAACGTTATTTCTAAATGAAAGAGCATGCCAAAAATATATTGTCCATATCCAAATTGTGACAACTATGTTCAGCCTAGTTTATTTTTAAAAATACATATCTGAAAGAATTATAAAAACATGGTAGGAACATGACGTGTCATCCAGACAAAAAAATATTCTCGTCAATGCTCTTATTAGCCAAGTAAAGGTGACATTTCTTGGGGTTTTTAGACCACAGTTTAAATCGTCTTTCTGAAACTAAGGTGAGCATAATTGCCAAAGGATTATTTTTGATATGCTCTATCGTTTTCAAAATAAAATTTTCTGAGGGTTGCATTCCCCTTTAAATAAGGGAGATGGGAGAAAATATAGCATAAGTAACACTGAATTATATATATATATATATATATATATTGCAGAAACAAAAAGGATTCAGCCAATATAATTAAATACATTTAATTAATTATACATACATTATTATTATTATTAATAATTTAGCTGGCGCATTATATTTTATGAAATATTTTCCACTGGTCATATAGCATTCAGCAAAATCGTAAACAACGCTTTGACTCACTGTACAGAAAACCATATTGAATTCCAAAGAATTATAGGGGGATTATATCTGTGGTAATTTTCCATAGGAAAGCTTTTGTAGCGTTTTTGGCAACCAAATGGCTCACAGACGTAAAAAAAACATCTAATTGAAGAGAATGTTAATCCACACGTAAACCAGAAGCCATTTTAACCAAAATTCTGTCCCAATAATTAAAAATTAGGACTTTTTCATGCTTCTCGTGGTAAATATCTTGTTTTAAATCTTGGATTTAAAAACGCAAAACAGGAGCTCATAATTACCTAGCTGTGGTGTTCTTCAATTTGGTATTTTTTACATGCATATTAAGTAAATATTTACTGAAATTCTCTGCAAAAACTTTGCATGTGATGAAATAGCCTACTTCGCATGTGATGTAAAATTTTGTAAAAATTAGAAAGTACATTGAGCATATGTTCGTTGATGGCTAGCCATATTTATGGTGGTTGCTGTGGTCCATCAAAGTATCTATAAATCCAAGATGGCGACTATAATCGCCCTTTGATTTTTTCCTATTATATGTATATATATATATATATGATCAACTCTAACGGTCTTCTGCTGAACACCCTGTACCACAGGGTGTTGACCACAGTAAGGATGAATTCAGCCGAAGATTAGGCATGTTAAGACATGTTGGCAGCCTAGAAGCTTGCCATGCATCTATCCTCTTTTGATGTCTATTTTTGTGATAAGCTTTTCGAGACTTTCTTTTTCCGTCTCATCTAAGCCAATCAGTGATCTTCATATCGAAAAAGAGAGAGAGAGAGAGTTTGGAGTTCAATCGAAGAAAAGAGAAAAATGTTAAGGGAAAAAAAAAAATAAAAAAACGAAAATAAGCGAGAAAACTAAAAAGAAAAGCAAAAGAGTGAATGGAAGAAAGGGGGCAAAAAACGACAAAAAATCTAGGGTAGCTTTTTGAAGAAGAAGAACATTTCCTGAAAATGGAAACCAGCGAAGCGTACCGTACGATATTGATCTGATGAAAAACAGTCTACAAAGACGAAGAAGTTCGCACTTTTCTCATTGTGTTGTTTTGCCAACGAAAAACAGCAGAATTTAAGGCACCAACTAATTTGATATTGTAGCATAATGCCATTGGACGCCTTTATAGGTATACATAAAAAGAAAACCCCTACAGCAATAAAGTTGTATTAAAGAGGAAGACCACCCTAAAGTAAATTTCTTTCACGACTATATTATATAAATACTATTCACAAAATTTCATAACTATGTTGTGCTTAGTTATTTTATGATAAAAATTAAAATAAATGGGGAGGCAGGTTGGCTCAGTGGTAAAGTGGACTGGACCCTGTGGCGGAGGTCATGGGTTCGAGTCCCGCTTGTG
>JAQFYV010000765.1:0-10170 GCA_034695065.1 Choneiulus palmatus | reverse complement strand
TGTAATCTGTATTGTGACGCTTCTTGGCCAAGACAAGCCAAGAAGAAGGATTTTGGCATCGTTTAACGTCACAATATGGATTACAGGGGTTATCATAACTCACATTCATGTTTTTTTCTTTCTATTTTTCAATTAAACTAGAATGAACATAGTTGCCAAAATTTGGATATGCACATTTTTGACATGTTTTATCGTTTATAAACAACTTTTTAGGCTACCGTTCCCCTTTAAGTACTTTTCATCAATTAAAAATAAGTTTTTAAGGTCCCATTCTCCCTTAAAAGTTTTTCTGTGGAATGCAATTTTTCTTTAATTTTGTATCATAAAATGTCTGTAATTCCAACAGTTCAGCTGTTCTTTCAATGCAGTTTTTACTGCAGTATTAAAATTTCATTCGGGATCAAAATAACTGCAGAATTTCTTTCATTGGATCGAGGTGACCCCAACATAATTGCTTCAATGTTTTTTGTGTCTGCAGTTACTGGTCTGGCGGATACCTTTTTTTCTTGGTTCCTTGTTACGGAGCTGCACGTTTGGTGAATTGTGATTAATATCTGGATTAATTTTAGAATTCGGTAGCATTAAATTCAAATGCCCTAATATATCTCTTCATTTTGACAAGGCTATGTTTGGTTCGAGTGATGCACGAGGGTGAGGAAGGCCGTCGAGTGAGAAACACCATCGTGGAAACGCTTTGGCGAGATACAGATGTGAAAAGCAAGAAACTTGGGGTCAGTTTCGAAAACGAAATGTTCACATTTATCATGTTTTTTTTTTTGGACATCACTCAGTCAGTTTTTATTCAAAATTTAGGAGGTAATCGCGTCCAAAAAGAGAAAAGAGGAACTGTATGACTTTTACGAGCAATTTGTTGCAACCTTATTTCTTTACGATGAAGTGAGCCTAATAATTTATCCATTGCTTTCTTCCTTTATGCAGTGGAAGGTCTTATAAGGGCGTTTTTATTTACTTTTCATAAGGGCCTGCAGAGCAATGATATGGTACTTGCTGGCGCCTTGTGGCGGCGCATATTACAGTCCAACTGCGAGGATGCGGAGGTTCTGGAAAGATTACTACATTATGTCAGGCAACAGGTAAGATAACATTCTCATAAAAACTTAAATACTGCAGTTAAAGGGGAAGACCACCCTAGAAAAAAGTATTTCTTTCTTTCAAATTATCAAATTAGTTATTTAATAATAAATTAAAGAAAAACTAATTAATGGCCGAAATACCATTGAGCCACAGTTGTTAATGAACGTGCAAATCCAGTACCAACTGTAATTTGCACGTGGAATGCACTGCATTTTCGAACAAAATCGTACGAGTATAATCATATTTGTTTGACTGTTGTGTCAGCAACACTCATTTTTTCTAATTTATTTTAAGTTTTTTTTTATAAAATAACTACACATATCTTAGTTGTGAAATTTTAGGATTAGTGTTGTTGTAATACTTAGTATAGAAAAATACTTTTTCTAGTGTGGTCGTTCCCTTTAAAATCGAGCCAGCTTATGGCAAATAGTTAAAAAGTATATAAAAAATTTAAAAACGTTTACATGAGTTTTTGGGAGAATGGTTGGAAAAGCTCATAGCATTCACTTAAATAGAGGAATAAAATACTAAAAACAGCTTTTTGCTAGATTATAGTAGAGGACTAGTTCCATTAGTTTAAGTAGTACCCAAATTCATAATTTTTTTTTATAAATATGCTTAGACAATTTTATTGGCAAAGTAAATAAGTATCTACCTTCTTCAAGGGGATAATCACCCTAGAAAAAATTTTTTTTTTCTTTCAAGAGTATCCATTAAATAAATACAATTCCCAAATTGCACAACTATGTTATGCTTAGTTAATAATAAGTTAAAGAAAAACTAATTAATGGTCGAAATATAATTGACGTGTTAATGACGGCGCATGGCCAACTTTATTTTAATTTATTACTAAATGACATACTCGTGAAAGAAAAATTATTTTTTCCTCTTCTGACCTCATTGACAATCTTCCAAATCAATTTATCCAACAGTTAAGCGTATGCAAATTGTGCAGGTTATATAGGAAGTGGCCGGATGCCGTCATTAACAGGTCAACGGTGTCTCTTCAGTGAGCGTTACTTTTCGTTTATTTGTTATTAAATACATGAGCATATCATAGTATTGAAATTTTAGGAATATTATTTTTTTGTGTATACTCTTTAATAGAAAAAAATACTTTTTCTAGGGTTGTCTTCCTCTTTAATTTGGCAATGTCTGTGCAAACAAAAATGACAAAGCAATCTGAAATTTCTGGAGATTCTTGAACTTGAAAACTGTGTAAAATCCGAAATTTTATAAAATAAAAACGTAGAATACAGAAAAACTGGGGAAAATTAGTTTTACTGCAGTGTTGGAAAAGGTTTAAAAAATTGCAGTTCTTCACCGTTATTCTGCCTATATTTCGCAAGGTATCATTTCATAAACCCCTGTAGTAAAATATATTTTCTGTCGCTTTTAACTTTAGAAAAACTGCAGAGACTTACAACTTTTACGCAGTAATTTTGTATTGGGTGCAATTTGATTTTTCCACAATGCATTGGACAAATGATTTAAATTGTACACGCATTAATAGTAATTCGACCATCGTCAAGATATGATGTGCACTTAGACCTTTAATGCCGATTATCTGCATGAGAGAAACGTGATTGTAGTGGGTGCAGCTGAAACCAAGCTGAACTCTACACTTCTGCAATCCTATGAAACTAAACATATTTAATGAAAAAACTATGTTTTTATACAAAATAATATCTATATAATTTGTACAGTTTTTTATGTAGAAAATGTATTTCTAAGCTGAATTTACTCTGCAGATTTACTAATTTTCTGCATATACCGTATTCTACAGATTTACAAATTTTCTGCATATTTTTTTTTGTTTACATTTTTTACACAGTTTTCCTTACACATAATCGGCTGTATTATGAACCAAAAAATTTAAGACAAAGTGAAATACTGCAGTTTTAAATTAAGAAATACTACAGCATCAGTGAAATCTTTATAATTTAAAACTGTTGTTTTCCCATAGTTATTTTTGTGTAAATCTTCTGTTTGTTCTTACATTAGCAGAAATTATTGAGATAAAATGCAGTATTTCTACATTTCTTTTCTTAAAACTAATCTGTACAATGCTTAACTTAAGATTTGTAACAATACAAAGTCTTAACCACTGAAATAGCTTTTTTAAAGAGCACGGTTGGTTGTAAAAAAATAAGAGTAGTTTTAGGAAACCTCTTGGCATGAAACGTAGGTGTATTGGCATATGCGACAGCTGCACTCTTTTCCTGCTGTAATACTACAGTTTTTCGACGGTTTTTGTTTCAAAATGCAACGAATTTTTGCAGAAAGACTGTAGAAAAAATTTCACAATATTTGTATTTTTGTTTTATAAGATAGAAGAAGTGTAGGGGAAGGTAATCCTAGACAAAATTTTATAGCTATGTTGTGCATAGTTTTTTTTTACAAAATTGCGAAATGTTTTGCATACCATGTCATTTACATGTCAACAGTATTTAGGCCATTATTTGTTTTTTCTTTAATTTATTAATTATTATATAACTAAGCATAACATAGTTGTGATATTTTGGGAATAGTATTTTCTTAAGGTATACTTTTGAAGGAAAAACTTTTTACTAGGGTGGTCTTTCCCTTAAAACTAAACTTTTTATTACAGATTATAGTTAAAATCAGAAATTTTTTTTTATGCCTGGACATTGACATTCAATTCAAGTTCACTTTATTAGTATATATAATACATAAGCAATCAGAATATGGCATACTATAATCTGGCAAAAAACCATTATGGTGTTTCATTCCTCTTCAAGAAGGTAATCTAGATTTAATCTCGATTTCCTTGCTATCATAAAGAAGCAATGTGGAAGTAATTATGTCTGCTCACAATAATTGTGGCAAATTTTATTAGATTCTGCATTTGGAAAGTGCCACAAGGGATGATGTGTTAGTTTTTGGAAATATTACTTGGTTACCTATACCAGAATTACCACAAGGCTAATTTCCCAAATTTCACATGTAAAGATTATATCGTGTATACAGTAGATTCAGTTTTCTAAATGTGTTACCTTAGCAATAAATTTGTAAATTTACTATCGGCAGATTTCTTTGTTAAAAAACGGTTCTCTTTCACGACTTTTATTTTCAACCTTCAATTTATTTTTAAATGTAGAAAAATATGCAGTTTTCTGGGTTGCCCCAGCACAATAATAATTCAGGTTTGACAAAGTATACATACATATGCGCTGCCTCGTTTTATAGGAACAACTTAATTCAAATAAAATAGCTAATAGAGTGAACGCAGAGCGTGGCCGAATGTGCCGAGAATCAGTATTGAGTTTGCATCTGTCAAAGCGATCGATTAACACGCACGATTAGAAAAAACCATAATAACACATAACACATGTAAATCTACATACATTCAATTAGAATAGTTAAAAAATGGAATAATTAAGATGATGGATGGAGCAAACGATGAGCTATAAAACCTGAAAATGCCTCGATAACAGGGCCACCCCGATTAAATAAATTCATTACAGCCTTTGTATAAATTCCCCACCTTGTATGCGTATACGCGCCTATTTACATGCGCCGAATCGGCTCGAGCATTGACTCGAGGCTCATTTCGTTCGACCCCGAACTTCAGGTACTGACTGAAATAATTACTTCATAGAAGTAAAACTAGTTGGTGATAAAATCATTATTTGTATTAAAATAAGTTTATGATAAAAAAACGTCACACTAGAATAAGAGAAGGGAAAAACATGAGGGAAAAAGTGCAAAAAAAAAATCCTTAAAATAAGCTCTGCCAGTCATACAATTGTCAGCTTTCTAAAAATAAAAATTAAAGGGAGAATGGAACCCTTTGAAAAAGTTATTTCTAAACGATAGAGCATAGCCGAATTTTGGCAAATGTGTTCAGCTTAGTTTATGTGACGTGCAACCCAGACGAAAACCTCTTCCTTGAATGCCCATATTGGCTAAGAAGGATGGCAGTTAACGTTAGGACTACTGGATGTATAAAGGGTTTTTTATACCATGCCTTTGTTTCTTTCTGATTTTTTTTAAAAAAAATAAACTAGACTGAAAATAGTTGCCAAAATTTGGATATGGACTATTTTAGATATGCTTTATTGTTCAGAAATACAGAAAACGTTTGGCATTCAATCAGACAATGGAATAATCTTCTGAAAGATAGCTTAAATTTGTTAGGAATTAAATTTTTAACGATGACGTTTAACTCACAGTTGACGCAGAGGAATCTTCCTACCACATGGCATTCATTTGCTGACTGTAGCGTACTGAGTGAATTGAATTGAACATTAGCAGATTCGCTTTTTAAAATGTTGTGTGTGTAACTTCCACATCAGTCTAATCTAAGCATTAAACCCAGTTTGTGTCAGATTCATATAAAACGTTTGATACCAAACGATGTAGGCCTATGCAGATTAAAAACAACAACACTGAATTAAAAAAAAAACTGGCCAACCTGATGTAAATTAATACTGCAGACCAGTTCAAAACGATACAGGCCTAGGCAGATAATAAACATAAAAAAAAAATACTGATAAAAAAAAAGAAAATAACTGGCCAATTTAATGTAAATTAAAATTTTAGACTGATTGCAGAAGTTGTTGGTACTGTGCAAAAATAGTGCACGAAATTCTCCGAAATCATTTGTCCCATGGCACGGGTAAAGCCGAATGGCCGACTTTCGGCCCTCTTTGGTTGACTTGGATTTGGGATGGATTCAGGACATGCCTCGCTGAATATGTTTTAAAAAGAAAGCGGTTAAGATTACAAATCTATAAGTCTCGAAAATGACGTTGTTCTCTCGAGCAATTTCCACGATTGTCTTTTAAAACTTTCGGATTCAACTAAGTTCATCTTGGAAAGAATCGTCGTGCGTTTAGCTCTGCAGTTTGCCCGCCCTAAAGTTCATAACGGACCAGTACTTGCGCTGAAGGAGATTGACGAAGACGAGGAAGGGCAGGTGCAGGTGGTTGAGGGCGATGAAGGGCAAGGGGTCGCTGAAGGAGAAGACAGCTTCTCGACCCATGCACAGCCTCCAGAACCAGCCGAGAAGATTGGGAATGGTGGGAAAAGACGTCCCGGTCCTCCACAGTTCTTCATACAGCCAGTAGACTGGACGAGAGTCCTTGGGATGCATCGGCCTAAACGTGAGAAAGTGAAAGTTGATGACCTGGATGTTGGATCACTAATTTCATTTGCACAAAGGCATTCAACATTTTCCTTACAATTTGCTGGTAACATCAGTAAGGATGTTTTGCCCAAATGTCCTTTCAGCTGGAAAAGTCATGACAGCCACTCCGACTCCCGCCACGCAGCTTTCGGGATACAGTTTCTGCTTTTTTGCGCTCACCACAAAATTGAAAATGAAGTTTCCGGTCAATTTGGTCGGATACATCTGCAAATGTGAATGAATGAATGTAGTTGAGACTTTCCCAACCAAAATAAGAATAACGACAGTGGTCACGCAAGTTTTACATTTTCTATATTTGTTGTACATTTATCCCCTCGTTGGTCCATTAGGGACATGTTAATTGCCCAGATAGAGATTTAAAATCATCTATTCTTTCTAACTAAAATACATAAAATACCAAAATTTGCCAAATTTTAATAGCTAGGCCATGCGGGAGCACTTTTTTCAAACAAAAAAATTGCAATTAGGTATTTAATAAATTAAAAAATAAAAACACGAAAAAAAAAATAATGATGTTTTAACCATTTTCTTCCATCTTTAAAAATGTGTTATAAATCGTCTGTTTTTCGTAGGACACCATTTACCGTCGTCCTTTTTGTCCTGCGAAAATTAGCGATTTATAACAAATCTTTAAGGATGGATGGAAAACGGTTAAAACTTCATTCTTTTGTTTCTTTCTTGAATATAGGACTCCCACGTTGCCTAGCTATTAAAATTATTGCAAATTTCAGTATTTTTTTTATCTAATTTTATGTCTTTTGATTAGAAAGTGTAGATCATTTTAAATCTACATGGGTAATTAACATGGCTCCAATTGATGACCCTAAGGTTCAATGTGTACAAATTCTTATAATATTGCAAAAAATTATAATATTTCTACAATTTTTTTAAAAAATATTCTATTTCTATATTTTGGGATGAAATTTTATATACAGGACACCAAACATTTGCATATAAGACATGCAATTGTAGCAGAGGAAGGAACTTACCTTAACGAAAGTTTGTATCCAAGCCAGACTGTTGGCCGTCTGTACGGGATCGAATTCGTATGGCGCTTCGCAGAAGCATGCCGAATGGGCGATCACTTTCCCCTCTAAAATTGTGGTGGATGTGGTCAGGTGTCGACCTCGTATAAATTGCTGCCAGTGATAAAAAAAAGAAATTGGACTTCTTTCTTATTTTTTTACCCCATTTTAGGAAGAGTGCACGAGCATTCACCTGCAGAAGCAATGTGCAAGTGTAGCTGTCGTATTCTCCAATGTTGGTGATGAATTCTTCGATTGTGCGTGGCATCAGGACGCTGTCTTGCATGTATTTGTTGTTACACCTATACGGTAATCAAACATTTTCATCGATCTAGAATTTCAGCAGTGAAAAATTGAATTTTTTAAGGTCTATCATCCCGGGCTTACCTTAAACTCGTCAGCATGAAGGGACCGTTCTTCTTCAGGATGCCACTCTCGTAGAGCTGCATGATTTCCGAGATGCAAGTGACTTTGTAGTACTGCGGAATGTGAAAGCCACAGCGGGAAGCGTGCTCGAAGAAGGCCACCTTGTTGCTCAGCTTCCTGACGTGTTCTGCACTTGGTATGAAGCACTCGCAGCCCTGTCGTTCCAACTGCGATTTTGCTAGTGCGTCGTACACCACTCCGGCCGCGGTGGCTACGGGAAAAAACACGTCCACCTGAAAAGGTAAGATGATTTTTATCAATTATGGTGGTAATGATAGGGTTTTAGGGCACAAAGTAACTAATGCTATAATAGTGCTAGAACATTGTCCGAATGGTTCAAGTTCCAGGTTTACCTACAAGTTTAGTATTTTTCTTTTCAAAAAGTTATTTCTAAACGATAGAGCATATCTAAAATGAAATCCACATCCAAAGTTTGGCAACTATGTTCAGACTAGTTTATTTTAAAAAAATCAGAAAGAAACATAAAAGCATGGTATAAAACACCCTTTACACCTCTAGTTGTATTAACGTGACGTGCCATCCTTCCTCTTAGCCAATAGGTGTATTGAAGGAAGAGGTTTTTGTCTGGATTGATGTCGCTTTGATAACACTGGAGGTGTAAAGGGTGTTTTATACCACACTTTTGTTTCTTTTTGATTTTTTTTTAAAAAAAATAAACTATGCTGAACATAGTTTATTTTTTGCTTTCTCCCATACCGAGCATGAGCCTTTGTGGCTCATATATGGCACTAAAGTTGGATTAACAAAAACGTCTATTACGAAGTTGAGATGTAGTATGGCAAATTTTGTTTGTTTAACTCATATGCTTTTTATAATGTTACTTTAGTAATTCAGTTCAACAAAATCCAAAAGTATCTGCAGTGACATGTCTACTTATTAGGATGTCAAGAGGAAATGCGAGTAACATAAAAAGTAAATAAGAGGCTCCTGCTTGAGCCGGATAGCATTTTGATACCATATTAATCTGGATTTATTATAAAAAAATTAATGAAATTCCGTGACAATGACGTAGATGACGTAAACCCACTTAACTTTGAAAACTAAAATCAATAACAGTAAACGTTTATTTACGTCTTGCCATGGTAAACAAACAAGGCTACGAATTTGTCACGTATGCACCATCCATACGTGAAAGTAGGACACGTAAGCCAGTTGACCCGTAGACTTTAAATCCAGTATTTTTACCCCGCATGACACAATTTACCAAGTTCTAAATATTGATCGCACACCTTCAATTACACGATGTAACACACATCACGTCCTATTTCAAAGGAGTGTAGCAACGAATACAAAAGAAAAATAACATGCAAAATAATTATTTTCCCATTCCTACCTTTTCGTGTTTGGCGATTTCGCAAAGGCTCCGGACATATTCCTGAACTCCGTGTTCCGGCCTGGGCACGGTGTAGTACTCGTCCACGGCCACGGAAAACCGAGTCGGATTGAGCCAATTCTGAGGAAAGTCGCACGCCACGATCCTATATCCGGCTGAGTGTAAGGCTCTGGCAATGTGAAGGGACGTGGTCTATTTCGAGAAAAGATATTCACGATAAAATACGTGTAAAATGTGATTTCAAGCTGATGGGCTCAATGTATACCGACCTGTGTGCAGCCATTGATGAGGACCGTGCGCCTGGGCTCTTCAGACTTGTTGCCAGAGGCTTTACTGAGCAATTGACATAGTAGGGAATGGCCTTGTTCGAGTATGGCATGAGCCACAAAACAGCAAAGGGTGGTGGCATAGGCTGGACCCAGTAGGACACATTGAACGACAAACAAATAGGTTACACTCCTTATAAACAGGTACAAGGTGGGCGAAAACATCTGAAATTAAACAAAATATAAGTCATATTTATGCAAAATGTGAGAAAATCCTCGGTTTGAAACCGGCATAATGCATGCAAAATGATGAGAGAGCAGCATAAAACGTGTCATTCATAAAGAATCTGTCAGCGGTATTAAGGCCCATCCTTGTTCTTGAAGTTTTGATCAAGTGTAGCCCAGGTTAGGGACTAAACTAGCAATTCAATATCCAAAATTCCATTAAAAAATCTCATGCGTCCGAGTGTTCAATCAAAATGTTGTATCGGTTACCAGTATTGGGGTTATTGGTATGTGAAGCATGTATGTAACCTCCCAATATGAACATAACACCAATAGCAATACCAATATGAACTGTATTGGTTGTAATGGGTTTTTTCCAATAAATATTATAACCAATACGAATATCAAAAACTTCAATCAACGACTTCCTTATTTAAGTAATTACAAATTTTAATTGACATTTTCTCAGCAAAAGCCAGAATTTCATCTTGCACGAGAGAATGGTGGTTTAGTTGATAAGACACCGGATTGGGATTCGGGAGACCTGGGTTCAATTCCCAGGTCGGCTGTCTTGACTTTGGTTTTCGTGGTTTCCCAAAGTTCCTC
>JAQFYV010000764.1:0-10175 GCA_034695065.1 Choneiulus palmatus | reverse complement strand
TCCGGGTTTAGGGTCCCATTCAGGGAAGGGGAGAATGGTGCATAGGGGAAATACTAGGACATAGTAATTTTGCGCATAATGAACAATGTTGTTGGCCTCTCCCCACGGGCTTCCCTATAGGAATTCTTTCACTGACATCAGGTGACCCCTGCTGACCTCATTTAACCGTAGGGACCATGGTGCAGCAGCAAGTGTGGAGACCTTGGTTTATTGGAAATCGATGCGCTGACCGCTCACTTGACCCACAATGGTCATGCGGCACAGTGCGGTAATTTATTGGAGACTAACAAGGGTCAAGTTTTTGTAATGGATGTGGGCCACTGAGGATAAGTCAGGGTGGGGGACGCCCTCTACTCAATCGATTTCCTATCGGATATGGGCCCTCGTTTATAGGATGTGCTTCAATGATATTTACAAATGCATTGGAATTGGAGAGGATGGGACCAAGGCCGAGTGAATAGCTAGCTGTGTACTTTACTTTTTTGTACTTTTAGGATGCTTTTGTGTAATCGGGTCACACTGGTTTCGGTGTATTTTAACATTATAGTACATGGACAAATGAATAAAGAGGAGTGCAATTCTCAGCATGGTATTTGTGAACGATAGAAACAGTCCATATCCAGATTTTGGTAACTGTGTTCAACCTAGTTTATTTAAAAAATAGAAAGAAAAGTGTGGTATAAAACACCCTTTACACCTTTAGTGGTAGGAACGTGACGTGACATCCAGACGAAAACCTTCTTTGCCAAAAAAAGGCATTGGAGGATAACACTACGCGTTCATTCCAGTGGAGGTGTAGAGGGTGTTTTATTCCACATTTTTGTGTTTCTTTGTGATTAAAACAATAAATAATATTATTAAGCTAGGATGAACATAGTTGCCAAAATTTGGATATAGATTATTTTTTATATGCTTTATCATTTAGAAATAACTTTCTCTTATGGTTGTCTTTCCCTTTAATAGCATTGCTGCATTAATGGTTATTGGGGAATCCTTGTGTGCAACTCAGTTGAGCCTTGCCACTTGTAGGCATAAACTAATGTTTTTTTGTTTAGGATTATTACCCTGTTCAAAGAAAACGTGAACTGGATAAGTAACTGAACAATGTTGTGTGCTTTTTATACAGTATATTAATTTTTGCAATGGAATTGAATTCCTACATTCATTTACATGTTAATTTCTAAACTATATTGTAAATTTAAATTTTAATCACTTGTCAAGTTTCGTTACTAGCGGTTTTTTTGGTATTTTCCCCCTAAAATTTTAGCTCATTGTAGCCTAAGTCCATGAATCCCTGCCTAAGTTTTCATTATTTAATTATTTTGTTTTTTTAAATAGTAATGGAAATGTAGGAAAATTTTAGTAGGCCTACCATCGAAATTCAGAACTAAATCACAGTGCAAATGTGTATTCCTATTTTTTTAATAATTTTTTGAAAAACATGGAAATTTAGTGAATTTTTAGTAGGCCTACCTACGCATTATTTTCTTTTATACGCTTTGAAAGTCATGGGGAATTTAGGGAAATTCAAGTAGGCCATACCTTCTAAATCATTGTGTAAGTTTGTGTTACAATTTTTTCCTTCTTTTTTATATTGAAAATGACAAGGAAATGTAAGAAATTTAGTACCCTCTAACCCAATCTCAAACCCTGCTAAGGTTTGCATTAGGCCTACGTTTTACCTTGAAAATTTGTTTAAAATTAGTCAGGAAAATTGCTTTAAATTCAGGGAAGCGATTTCATAAATTTTAGTACTACTAATACTAGTTATAATCATGGAAGGTGTTTGGGTTTGCACTACCAACTGGTGTCTCCGTGCGTTAAGTTCAGATTTGATGTGTTTTTTTTATTTATTGGTTGGTTAATTTTCGTTTCTTGCATAAATGTAGGCTGTCTTGTCAGTGTTACCAGTTCCAGGTCCGCCCTCTATACCTCATACCATGATATCCTAGTTGAGTGAGAAGTCAAGAACCTGGCTCTGGCAATCACTTTCACTGGTGCGTGAAGGTCGAATATAACCCACGGCCAACCAAATAGTTGCATGCCAACTACCCCCACAACCCTTGGGAACCGGTTCCTCAACTCTTTTTTTTATTCGCTGTTGTTGTTGTTGCAATGAAGGGATCCTCTACCCTGCTACCACCCCTCCATTCTATTGCCAAATAATTGTTTACTCTCACTTACCTGTATATGTTGTTGTGTGCTCAGTCCCATGATCTTTTGAACGTCTGAATACACGAGAGAAGCGCCTCTATGGACGCAAAGGGTACTGTTTAATTAGCTGGCCATTGTCGCTGCGGGCACTCTCTGGTATCTACTTGTTTACCTTTATCATAAAACCAAAGTAGGCCTACTTACAACTTTGCAACTAAGTCCAGTTTTCATATGTAACCTGTTATGTCACGTTGCAGTCAATTACAAATGGATGTATTGGGGAAACTGTAGGCCTATCTTTTGATCATTCACACTGGTGCTTTTGATCAATTTGATTACTGTAGAAATGATGTATAGTCATAAAGGGGATGATTACTCTAGAAAAAATGTTTCGTTCCAAAGTATTCATTAAGGATGTACTATTACTAAAATTTTGCCACGTTTTTATTTTATAAAAAATTTAAAAGTTTGAATTTGAAATGAAACTGTTGCTGATGTCATCAAGCCGCACTTTTACGCAAAGAAGAATGTACTCATGTGATTTTTTTGTTTCAAAATGTGGTGCATTGCACGTGCAAATTACACTTGGTGTTCTTTAATGTGCACGTGCATTGAAAAGTGTGGATCGGTGACGTCATTAACATGTCAATGGTATTTCGGCCAGTGCTATAATTTTTTAAATTATTATTAAATAACTAAGCATGAAATAGTTGTGAAATTTTGGGAATAGTATTTTAGAGCCTATCAAAAATCGTTCGTAGGGCCTATCCAAATTTTGGCAAATATGTCCAGTCTAGTTTAAAAATAAAAATGAGAAAGAAGCACAAAAACGGGGTTTTGCGATGTCCAGTAGGCCTATGTTAAAGTGACGTCAATTGCATACGAAATTATTATTTTTTTTTGGCCTAAGCATTGGCCAAGAAGTAAAATCATCATTGGTTGACGTCACTTGTCTCACAGAACCATTTTTATATTTCCTGTTTCTTTTGTGACTAGACTGAACGTAGTTGCCAAAATTTGGATAGGCCTATGCAACCTTTTTACATGTTCTATGGTAGGCCTATAGAAACAACTTTTTACGGTGGTCTTCACCTTTAATCCCGATGAAAAAGTAAAAGAATGACTATAGTGAACTTTTAGTTATCTTAAGGTTTATAGATAATCTTTAATTTTACTTTCTGGAAGAAGACAATAGTGTAGGCCTATAGTTTCATGTCCATTTAAGCAGTTTGACAAATTCTTTTAAATTTGTATCAATTCCAGGAGTTTTCCTTGAATATTTTGATAGAATTTGAAAACAAAAACTATATGTTTTCGATAGAATAAAGATTTTAGATGATTTTTTGCTATTCTTTGAATAAGTTAGATTTTGAAAATGAATAGGCTCAATGAATATTTAATTTTTTTTTATATGAAATTCAATTGGTATAGATTGTTCGAAAAATGTTTGTTTTGTTAGTGATGCCTTGAAAGATTTCCGATGTGTTTTGGAGATTAATTATTATTAGTAAATGCATGATGAAAGCTTCTCCCTGTATTGTATAGATACTCTTTCAAAATATTATTGGGTTTTTTATGCGATTCATCATCACGTCGTCATCACTTGCTGTTGTTACAATACCCAGTTGTTCCAACGTGAGCCACGCTGACTGGCCAATTGTTCAGAAAGTGAAAGCTAGACAAAATATACGGAGCAAAAGGTGAATAGAAAAATGGAACATGGCGATAAAGGTGTTATTGTTATTATTATTATTTATGCAAACACTAAAATGCAAATAAAAGTCAGTAGCTTATTCCCAAGCTGGCGATTTCACTTTTGGTCTCACTACATCTACAGTACGTAGAAAATTACCAGTTTGAAAATGGGTGAATTTTCTAAAAGGAGGAATCAAATCCCGGTTCTCCTAAAACAATCCAAACAAGGTTAAAGACTTGGCACAGAGGAAACTGTCCAAAATAGAAACTGTAATATTTAGATTCTGAAGAGGAATGTTTTTAAATAAGAATATGGAGGAGGACGACGACATGATGAAACAGCACAACCAGGTGTTCTCGGCTTTAAATCACTGGTTTCTTCCCCCTTTGCTATTACTTTACTCTTTACTCGGAGGCCATCTTGTTTCTTAACTCTTTGGAAGCATTTAGGCTACTTATTTAGACCTTTTTTGGATCTTTTCTGGCTGTAGGTTTCTATTGACATGGAAAGTCAGGGAATTTGATAGGTCGTGGACAATGTCAGGATGCACCAGTATTTCTGCCTGTGGAGGAAAATTGCTTTTCTAAACTTAACACTTATATTTTTACTAGGCTATGTTGCTTCCGTAGGCCTACTCAGTTCCACCCTAACTTTACAAATTTGTGAAGCTCTCTGGTAGACATTTTTAAAATTGAGTAATCGGCCCCAACTAAAACCCGCATTACAACAATTTGCTTGAGTGCACCATGACCAACATACATATACAGGCTGATTGGTGCAAGTCTTTTTGGTTATGCATAAAGGTGCATGTACACCAGAGGACTTCATGCATTTGCAAGGTTAGGGTACTGTACCAAAAAAGTACATATCGATACCCAAGTTATGACAGCAGATGTATAATACCTTCTTTCTAATTATTTTCTTTAAAGAAAAATATAAAAATCGACATAAACCTTGTAACCAGGAGTCTGTGACGTGTTCCTTGAGGGTGAATGTTATGTTACATGTATCAAATTAAAGAAACGGTACATGTAACTTTGATGATCAAGTCAAATTTGTCGAAATTATCAGTCAAATTAAAAAAAATTGTCCTTCAGGACTAATGATGTTCATTGAAAATAGTCATTTGGTCAGGGAACAACCTATAAAGTCGGGAAATGTCTTCCAAAATTTGCAGGAACCCCCCGACCTTTATTCATTGCATGGACGCCCGCCATTTTGAGGGCACTAGCAATGACCCGTGACCTCTGACTTCCGGTATGTTTGCCAAAATGCCAGCCCCATACGACTTCCGCCCTCCTCTCCCGCACTCTCGCATTTTGCATTGTATCTTTCTAATAATCTTTTGTTTTAATATAGATTGGTTTGCTGATAACAAATAATAGCATCCTAATTTAAAAACCTATTGTTAATGGGGATCATTTGTATAATTGGAATATCGTGTATATCGCCTTCTCATCCATGTCAGGAAAAAAAATATTATTAATTTATTAAAAATGCAATTAATTTAGTTGAATATTCTTTTGGTACACGCCCACTTGATTCGAATGCCACACAGTTTTAAATAATTAAATATATATATATATATATATATTAAAAGTAAAATACCCAGGGAATTACGGTGATTGGAGAATCCAGGGAATAAAATACTGATATATGTTAAAGTTTGCAGTACATGTACTGGAAAATAATGTGTTTGGCCTTGCTATCGAGGCTAAAATTAGGGTGTTATGGCTTTGCACGTGGTATTAATAATTCATGTAGGCCTACTTTCCATGTGAAAAAAATGAAACTGAATTATTATTATTATTATTAAATATTTATTAATAAATGTTAGTAATCATTCAACTTTCAGGGTTAGATGGTACATTGTCCAAGGATATGAATGATAGCGAATACGCCAATGTATCCCTATGGCCCACTTACATTTTGCTGTGTTTTTCCATCGAATGTTTGGGCTTGGATGGTGGTTATAGGTTAGACCTGGAGAACAGCATTTTTTAATAGGATTTATATTTTTTAATTGGTTATGCGACGCCAAACATTTGCATTTTTTACGTGAAAACGATGTAAAATAGGCTGGTTAAACCAAGGTAACATTAGAACCGCTATATCTTGTATTGAATCATGTGTTACCTGGTAATTAGCAGTATATAAAAACGATAAAATGTTGCTAGTCAGCATTGTCTATACTATTATTATACAAGCAGTGTGAGATTTGTTAAAATTTAACCTGGGGGGATGAGTTCAGTCACTGTAATGACTAACTCGATTACCCCCCAACTATTGTCAAGACATATTTATACGCTTGAACTGGGGGTAGGGGTAAAACCCTCGAACAAATCTCACACTATACAAGAAAGGAACAGTACGTGAATTTAACGGGACAGACCACCACCCTAAACAAAGTTTGATGTGCAGTCACGCTAATCCGAACTATATACAGTTTCATGATTGGTTCGGATTAGTGAAAAGTTCGGATTAGTTTGGAAGGTATTTTATAGGCCTACAGTAGGTACATGTACTCTTTGTAAAAGTATTTGTGTCCATTGCAGGCACTGATATATAATTATTCTTTTGAAGTGCATTTTTGAAGTGCATCTTTGCACTTCAATTTTTTTTTTTATAAAAATAGAGATTTTTCTCTTAACAGATACAAGTTTTCAGTTCTCTTTCTCTCAATAGGCAGTTCGGATAACAAGGTAGAGCGGAGTAGTGGGGAAGTTCGGATTAGCACGATTGTACTATATTTCTAAACGATATAACATAATTATATAAATAGTGCATATCCAAATTTTTGTTAACTATATATGACAATATCAGTCTAGTTAAAAAAAATATCGGATTTACGAGACACCCTGTAACGGGAAATGACGTCAATCGATGACAAGGTCATCCATCTTTTGACCAAGAATTTCGCCATCGATTTGGCATGACTAGCAACCGCACTTAAGTTTCCTCTTCTTTTTAAGATGGTACATAATTGCCAAAATTTTGGATATGCACTTAGCTTATTTTTGATATGTTCTATCGTTTGGAAATCACTATGGATGTTCCCTTTATATTGTAACCTAACCCTAGTAATTCAACTAGTCTTATCTGTATGGTTTTTTGTCCAGTGAATATTGCAGTAAGAGACGTGACGACGTTGTGCCATCTTGTGGTCCGATTTGTAAACATTTAATATGGCTGACTCTCGTTACGAGCCTATTAGATTTTGACATTTTTAGATATTTTATCTTATCACGTTTTTTTTTCTTTTTCCCTAATTGTGCTTTTATTTTGCTTTCCAAGTAAGTAAAAAAAGCTGTGTTGAGTTTTTCACCATTTTTCTAACTTGGTTTCTGCATAGGTGGCAAATTGTTTATACGGATATAACAAACTGATGGATCGCTCCATTGCGTCGTATTTATCATAATATACGAGAAAAAGCGTTATTGTTATTAATCGTCCCACTTTAAGTTGGCCTAATTTCAAGCGCCAACATTGGCTTTTTTTTGGCACTGCGGCGCAAGTAGCGCCATCTGTGGACTGTCATTGGCAACTGGTGCGATGATGCATGGTGGGAAAACGATCGTATTCATATCGAGTGCGTTTTCATTGCTGGCTTGCGAAAGCACTTTATAGTCTTCGCCTCAAATGGCCTTGACTCGGTATTTAATGAGTTGGTTGCCCTTCGCCGCTGCTGACGTCACCCAATGTATAATGCGTATTTTCCAACACTGGCCTTAAAACGACGAGTCCGCCTTCATCACTCGTGTTTATTATATAGTTCACCCACATTTAAACATTCATAATAATAACTCACGTTTTTGAAGTTTTTTATTTTGGCTTTTTCAATTGGAATAAATGGTGTTATTTGCATGGACCACCAACGCAGTTATAACACTGGTATATATAGCGAAATGGTCGCCTAGGACGCCATATGGTTACATCAATATGTGAAATGGAAGTGGGTGCATATATAATTTCATCAATTTGGTTCATCTGACTAAACGGCAGAAATACAGTCTGTGTTTAACATGTATTGGTAATGCTTCGTAGATTTTGCAATTCTGCATCTTAGTCAGATGCACCAAATCTGAAACCTGTGACTTTGTGATGCATTGGGCCGAGGTTATTTCGATTCCAATTAATTTGATGTTTTCTAAATTCTGAAGTTTTCGTGGAATAAATCAGGGACAAATATATTCTGTAAAATAATGAGACATGTACAATGTAGTAGTGGTCCAAAAATAAAAAAATTGTGTGGTTAGACCACTATTACATATCTCCTTATTATTTTCTGCGTGGTCTACCACTACTACTCCAACATATTCTGTAAAATTCTCAATAATTTATTAAATTAAATTTCTAATCAGAAAAATGTAGGAACTGCAATTTATTTATTTTTGCGCTAATTCTAAAATACTGTACTTTCCAATCTTAAGATTTGCTACAGTAGGCCTATTTAGTGGTTTATAATGATTAGTTACACAATAATCTTTACTTAAGAACATTTTATTTTGCAATTTACTTGTGTTTCAAAGCAAGTAATTTCTAAAAGATAAGAACTTTTTAAAATGGTACATATCCAAGTTTTTGCTGCTATGTTCAGCCTAGTTTTTTTTTAAATAAGAAACAAAAATAAAAAATGTGCTTTGAAACAATGTACGCCTGCTGAACTTTTTTGTGACGTGTCATCGATGACGCATCCTTCTTCTTGGCGTTTCCTTCACTGACAAACGTATTTGATGATACCGTTACAGAAACGTTCAGCAGGCGTACTGGGGTTTTCGATCATTACACATTGGAAGAACATAACACGTACATTCTTTTATTTTTCTTATTTAAAAAATTAGAAAGTTGTCAAAACTTGGATATGTGCTATTTTTGTTCTGTTATATTTAGAAAACTTTGATCAGGGTATCGTTTACCTTTAATAGGATTAATTACGCTTATTAGAATTAAGGTTTCTCTGGAAGATTACAGAGTTATCCGACAGTCGTAGTTATAGGTGGTATTTTTGCATGTAGCCAAATAACTGAAAGATTAAAAATTATTATAATTCAATTTACATGGGAAAATATTTCGGACACCCTTGTACAATCTCCAGTTTACTTTATGGTTAGTTAATATGCGGGCAATTTAGGGTAATTTTTGCGAAATTCAATTGAGGTAACAGGAGCTAAAAACTGAGAACTTGATCTTAATGCTAAATTGTGTTGTTGATTAATGACGGTTTTTTTGTACAATAGATTTTTCATAATAATAATAAAAAACCTTATCAAAAGTCCATTTTTCCACGTTCTATTCTGACCAACTAGTTTCTTAGATGCGAATTTAGTAGGTTAGCGGTGGCGAGCTTTTCTGTGACAAGAAATGTAAAGAGCAATTGGGATCTAGGTCATTGGCTTTTTACATCCAATGCCAATGCAAAATCCCATAGCTGCTGACATACATAGGCAAGGGGTGAATGGCAATTCTCAACCCTTTTCCCCATTGTGTGAGGGCCTCTGACTTTCTGGGTTACAGGTGAGCTTACCTTTATCCCCCCGGTTTCTTTAAAGACGAAGCCGCTGTAATAACACCAAGGGTGAAATTGAAATGCAGGGGGAGGGTGGAAAACTTTTGCTTCCCACAACCCATCATCAGCATTTCCCACCGTGGGCCTATGGGAAAACCTCTTTGGTTAAGCCTTTGCTTGAACTCCCACACTTTCTCAAAAATTGCAAATATTTTAATATTTTTAATGGAACCCATTGTTTTATGCCCCATTTTTGTTGCTGTAATGGAAAATCCGTATGATTGATGATGTCTTAAAAGTGCTTTCTTTTCGAGAGCTCTGCTTCAAGATTTAAAAAGTGCAGCCATTTAGTTATTATTGTGCTTTTTCTCAGTAAATATGGAAATGATATCAAAGCTGAGTGGCAAGAGTTCGTAATTACTGTAAATTTCGCCCTCAAAGTGAATGTCTGTCTGTATATACTTAGCTGAAAAATTAAAATAATGAAAATCCAGTTCCTAAATCGGGATTACTGATTCTGTTTTAATTGGAAATTTTTGCTCATTGTTTTAGTTGAAAATTCCAGATCACCACAGCATCAGATTGAATAAAATTTTAATTAACATTAATGAAGGACCATTCACAATGAGTATTATTATTCAAACCTGATATTGAGTATTAAACTGATAAGAAGAATGGTTTTTAATAATTTGTGCTTTGATTATGATTGAATTTTCATTTTTACTTACTATATGGCTATAATCCCTAACAGAAATATCTTGGTCATTTTGTGATCAAAAATTGATCATTTTTTTTTCATCAGAAAGAAGTCATTTTTAA
>JAQFYV010000763.1:0-10184 GCA_034695065.1 Choneiulus palmatus | reverse complement strand
ATGTTTTTCATTATTTTTTTGTAAGTTAATGGGGAGTTTATATTAAGCTAGAATTGCATTTCTATGTATAACGTTTCAATGCCTTTCATTTAAAAATAACATGTCACTAGGGCTGACTTCCCCTTTAATTAACCAATCACAACTTTTAAATGGCGTTTGCTCAACAAATGCCAGAAATTATTCCTTCACTGCTTGAGAAAATATTTTTTTATCAGTACCTATCTTCATTATAATTTCAACACGTTATTGTTTTCTGTTCCGAAGGTAAATCCTCAAAAATTATTATGACTCTATATAATAGTTTCGAAACCCTATGACAGGTAATGAGTGAGGACACAAGTTAGGATAGAATAGATTAGATAGGGTGAGTGGTATGTGTAGAGTAATGCTTGATTAAGATAGGCATTGGATGCCCCATTATTTTGCCAATTGACCAGTTAAACCAATAAACCAATAAGACCAATATTCCAAAACATTATAAACCCATTAAACAAATTCTATTAGCACCATTAAACAAATTTATTGGTTTTATGTAATGGTTTTTATGTCCAATAGAAAGATTTCTATTGGATTTTTGGATAGGATAATGATACTAATATGTGTGGTTGATGGGGTCAAACTATTTAAATTCTATTTTTTTGGTTCAAAAAGGAAAGTTCAAATCTGCATGTCCACTTTGAATACATTCCTTTGTTAGGTTCGATTTTCTGCATTATATGAAACAGAATTCTGATACAAAATTGCTAAAATTAGCATACTTCAAACCTTCAATAGTAAGAAACCATTAATTATGCTCTTAAAAGAAAAGTATAAATACTTTTCATATTTAAGATTTGTAATCCATGAGACAACTGTCATTTATATTTCACTACTTACACCTGAAAGTCAGGATCCCACATACTTTTTAATATAATTATAAAAATGAGAACAAAGTTGCAAGTGAACTCTAATAGTGTACGAGAAATAGATGGGTATGGTGGGCAGTTATTGCCTATTAAACCAATAATTGATTCACCACATTGGACTACTTTAAAAGCTCAGGACGTAAATATTCAAACATAGATTTATTTACTTGAAAGATTTGATTCTACCAGTATTTTCTAAGTAAGTTGTTAATATTTTCATTTATACATATGTAAGGCCTACTCCGAAACCCAGCATCTACATTCAAATCCCTTGAATGAAACCCATGCAAAGATGGATTATTGTAATTCCCATTTTTCTTCGCTTTGACAGTGGATTAATATAAGTTTAAACTAATGATTTTTCAGTGATTGTGGGATTAGGCCTATAACCTTACATATGGCATTGTTTGTACCGACGGTAAATTACTTATCTGAATTGAAGTATATTACAAAATCTATTAAAATCTGGAATCAATAAATTACCAAGGTAAATAAATCTAAATCGATCAGTGTCAATGTAGCTATAAAGCTAAACTTGAAAACTAAGCATTTAAAAGGGTTTCACTGCTAAAGATCAGACTTGTCAGCAAGAAATAACAAGGTAATAACCAAGACAGTAGACTACTATAAAATACATTACATTTAGATATCACGTGATTCAAATTAGTTTTAAAACAATGGAGTACACCATACAGAAAACCAGAAAGATAACTGGACAAGATAGCTATGGTTAATTTTAATTAAATTAAAATAACTTATTTACGTCAAAAGAAAATATGGCTTTAATTATGTTAACAATAACGATATAGTGACTTTTTATAGTAGTCTAAATCTGGGAACCCCGTTTATAATATTATGAATGTGCTTGAACGTATGTCTCAGTTGTCCCTCATTGTAATTAAGAAAAAAAAAGGAAAGTTCAAATAGAAAAGGAAAACTAATGAAAACTAAGGCTAATCAAGAACCAAGTGAATGTTCACATAATCTGTAAAATATTTGTACCAAATCCCATTAAGAGGGGGTTTCAGCCATGTAAATCACCCATAGACATACTTTTACATTGCCATTTTCTAACCAGATGACATAAAAAAATAAAAATACATAATAATATCAAAATTTGTATAATTTTACGAATTGCTTGGGTTTGTTTTAAAAAAGTATTGCAGTCAATAAAAAATAAAACGTGTTTTTAATGAAATTGTACCCTTTTTCCACCTGTCTTTAAAAAAATTGTTAAAAATCGTCCATTTGTCTTGCAAAGAAAATGACGACGGTATGTTTTAACTGATAAAACACTCTACATTTTAGTATTTTTTATGTTTCTTATATAAATATTTGTTGTTGAAATGCACACATTCTAAATATTTAAAAAGCCATTATATCATCGACAAAATTTTTAAATATACATTAAAAATGCTAAAGTGTAGAGTATTCTATCAGTTAAAACATGTCATTGTCATTTTCTTCTAAAGACAAATGGAAATTTTTTAACAAATTTTTAAAAATAGGTGGAAAAAGGTGAAAAAACACATTTTTATTTTTCATTGTTAATTGCATTACCTTTTCAAAACAAACCCAAGCAATTCGCCTAGCAATTAAAATTCTAAACATTTGGTATTTTTTATGTCTGCTGGTTAGAAAATGGCAATGTAAAAGTATAACTATGGGCGATTAACATGACCGAAACCCCCTCTTAAATAACATTCATGAGCGTGTGAACATTTCCATGTTCTTCCCTAAATTAATCTCACTAAACTATTATTTGCTGATACGTTCACAAATATAGACTAACATCAGATGCAAAATCAAGAGATTTTTAGATTTTCAAAGCTTATAAATTCATGATCTCTTTTTAACTGTGGGAGGAAAGCAGCATTACAGCCAATCACACAAACAGGTCCCCAACGTCTAAATTAAGGCAAAATCCATCTAGTCATTTACAAATTTCAGTCATTCATGGCGTAACTCTTAAATTTCATTTTATCACTTATTATACTACAGGGCCTAAAATAGGCATATACACATACAAGTAGTATTTGTATAGACGAAAATGCCAAATATAGAGTAAAAGACTACAAATGTACCAAATTACAGTCCACTTTCTATTTTTTTGGAATATAATCCCAGGTTTAGTTAAAACATGTGACTTAAAGGAGAAAACCACTCTTAAAAAAGTAGCTTATTTCAAGTGTATACATTAAGAAAATACTATTCCCATAATTTCACAACTATGTATGCTTAGTTATTTAATAATAAATTAAAGAAAAAATATTTAATGGCTAAAATACTATAATCCTGTTAACGATCTTGCACACATTTTGCAATGCACGTGCGAATCCAGAACACCAAAATGTAATTCACACGTGTGATGAACGCCATTTTGGAACAAAATCATGCGAGTAGTCACAGTTTTGCATACACACATTTGCTTGATTGAAGTGGCAAATGATATTAAGCAACCGTCATTTAAAATTTATTTTATTTTTTTTTTAAATAAATATGCATAACCTAGTTCTGAAATTTCAAAAAAAAAATTGTGTTTTTTTAAAATATACTCTTGAAAGAAAAATACTTCTTTCTAAGGTTGTCTTTCTTTAAAATCATACCTTCAAAATATTTATGATAGAGAAGAAAATACTCTTAAGCCCCCTTATTAATTTTACACACGTATATGGGCTAAAATTTACTAGCCATTATGACCGAAATTTGTACAGTAATAATTTGCCAGAAATACAAAACCATTATTGCATGCATGCCCTGGCAGTGTCAGAACAGGAATGCAAAAAGCCATTACACAATCCAAACTACAAATACAAAAATGCAAAAGGGTGCCGTAGAAGATATCCGTTCATGATTAGAAAAAATATAGGAACAAGATAATCAGCCCTGTGTACTAAGCTACTGAAAATGGGAAAAAAATAAATATGAAAATAAGCTTAAATAAGCTATATCAAGAGTAAAAGTATTTCAAGCAAAAGTTCATAACAAAAGCAAACCAGGGAAATAAAAGATCAGTAGGTCTACTAACTCAATACCACCCTTCTCAAATCAATGTTGTTCTTTCTAGATTTCTTATAATAGTCATTAAAACTTTACACTGAACTTTGCATTCAACATGTTCAAAGTACTCACTGTTGCAGAAAACGGTATCCTCAAGACATATAGGGCCTATATTGTAGTAAAGTAGATCTGATCAAACTAAACCATCTTCAAATTCAAATTTTATTACCAATTTACGTCAACAGACTATCAAAATTAAAGGAAAATATTACTTAAAAAACAAATATTTTTCCTCCATAAGTATACATTATAAAAATGTTATTTCTAAAATTTCACAACTATGTTATGAATAGCTATTTTATAAAAAAAAATATTAAAAATAAAAATGAAATGACTGATGTGGACGTTATTCGTCATTTTACTCAAGCAAAAATGACTACTCATGTGTTTTGTTACAAAATGTGGTGTATTGCACACGCAAATTGCTTTTGGATTTCCACATGCATTGCAAAATGTGGTCATGCAATGTCTTTAACATGTCAATGGTATTTTGGCCATTAATTATTTTTTAATTTATTATTGAATAACTAGGCATAACATTGTTGTGACATTTTGGAAATGGTATTTTCTTAATGTGTACTCTTGAAAGAAAAAATACTTTTAGAGGAGTCTTCCACACAATATAAAATTAAAAACTATACAATCATCAATAGATCTGATATAACAAGTGACTCCAAACAAAATAATATACTAAATGTATATCAAACACTGTCTTTTAGCACTGATGCATTAAAAATAATAAATATATGAAATCAAATAGAATAAAAAGCTAAGCTATTGGTATTATAACCATTGAATTTAAAAACCAGGCTTCTAAGAATAGTCCATGTAGAGGAAGTCCACACTAGAAACATAGCATGAGTTCAAGCAAAATTTTAGAAAATTGGAAACAAGATTGTTGCTGAATTCACAATGGCCTGTCATTCAAGCAAAGCTGACTACTCACGTCATTTTGTTCCAAAATGTGATGCATTACATGTTCAAATTACATCCGATGCATTAAGCACATCTAGTGGCCAGATGACGTAATTAATAGTCAATGGTATTGCAGCTTTGAACTATTTTACTTAAATTTACTATTAAATAAATAAGATTAAAATAATGCTAGAATTGTAGGAATCGTATTGCGTCCTTATACAATTTTTTTCTTAAATTGACTATTGAATAAATAGGTATAAAGTAATATAAATATAAAGAAAAATATTTTTTTCAGGGTGGACTTCCCCTTTAAAGGTTTAAAACAATGTTCTCAAATTTGGACATTCATTTTATCCCCTTTCAATCACCTATTTGACTAGATAAGGATAATGATCCAGAGCCTAGAATAACAACAATAGTCTGGTGAAATTATTGGCCTAGCGTTGACGATATTCTTCACCCTAAGCACAACAGGGACCAATCCAAGCGTTATACCATACGAATGTTGCACCGCATCACCATTACACGTGCGTGTACAAATTTCACGAAAACACGACGATGTTTGCCAACAATTGGCCTTAACATCCACAAACACAGCATTACAAGTGCATAAATTAAATACCACGATGAGCAAAATTCACATTAAACTAATCAGGTGTTAAACAAAAATGGACAAACAGTGACTATGATCGAGTGTAATGTAAATAGGTCATCTAGTGAATGGAATGCTTAGCCAAAAATTTGATGTGTTTCTTTGATGTTTTACACTTAGGTGCAAGTGCATTTAACATATCGATTTGTGTATCTGTACTGACATGTATATCACAAGACTGAAATTGTTAGCATGAGACAAGTACGTACGATAACAGACACCCACAAAAACACCACAACCAAAGCAAAGACAACCACTGAAGCAGATTAGTAATCAGCAATTATAGAATAGTCTAGATTTGTTAACTTAGGCTAAATCCCTACACAAACTACTAAACGTCTCTAAATCCTAACCCTGAAGCATGCATAGTACTTGGGGTCAAAGCCTCAAAATAGGAAGAGACAAGGCTCCCCTTGGCAGTGACTCACTTATAAGGGAATAATCCGAGACGAGTGATGAACCAAGTAAGGGTAAAAAACCCAAACAAGGCATCACAAAGTCGCTGCTTATTGATGTATTTAGCCATCTTAGCTGCCTGTATAGAAAGAAAAAAGACGCTTGCATATTAAAAAAAAACTGTATAAACTAAATCAAAACAAATAAAGATATTACTAATCCGAGGATGCAAAGGCATTTTGAACACCATATTTTTTGCTGAAAACAAATTCAAACTTAACAGTATTCCTCTTCTCAACAACTTCTTACTGTTGTGTCACCATTACTAAGAATACCTAAACTTACAAATAAATTCCTCGGTTCATTTTGAAGAAAATCCCACCAGCAGATATTCCAACTGTCAATTTCAAGATGCCCTCAGGTGAGACAGACACTCCTCACTCAAACCTTTTCTCTCTTTGTGAGAAGGCATTGGATGTGAATCACATGTGGGCCACTTCCTTATTTTTTTTTTTGGGCCAAATAACTTTTGTGAATAATTTCGTGGAGATTGCAGGCAAGTGATTTCGTTAGATATACACATGATGTAGGAAGTATACTATAGGAAATGCTTACCTTTGAGAATAACTCAAGCTAAACAGCCAACAAAAAAGTTCCACAGTAATATGCATATTTTTTATCGTTCTAAGGTTAAAATTGTTGAAATAGGATGCATTATGAGGCAAAACTGCAAAAAACTGTAGACAATGGAAAATTTCCCATGCTTTTTTTACAGTAGTCGACAGTTCTTCTGCAGTTTTTAACATCAGAAATACCAAAGAATAAACTATGAAACTTCTTTGGCTGGACACAAAATGAGAAATGCTCATTATCTAAAAATATATACAGTGGAAACTGAGTACTTTCAGCTTATATAATTGGAATTTGTCTTTAATTCAAATTTTTCTTCCATTGCATTGAACTTCCTATTAAATCAGTGATAAAATCCAGATTCATTCGGACTGTTTTTTTTTTTTTGGTTAATTAGAAGTATAATTTCACCAAACAACAGAAATTGTTCGGCATAATGTTTTTACTATTTGTTCTTAGATTTACGACTTGTAATTAATCAGTTATTCAGTTTGTTACATATGTACACTTAGTTACTGTAGGTGTACCACAGTATAATTGTGTTCATACTTTAAATTTTGGAATAAATGATGTATGGTATTTTCATTTTAAGATTTTTTTTTAAGTTTTCCATATTAATTTGGAACTTCTCTAATTCGAATATTTGTATAGTTTGAAATTTTTTGGTTTGTTCCATCTGCTTTTGAATTAAGTCAGGTTCAGCTGTATATACTCCAAGAACAATTAAAGAAATTAAAAAATAGTTGTAAAGATTCTAAGGTAACCTTACCTCCAATGGCACATCAGCAAAGTCATGAATAACTAGAACTAGTGCTCCAACTCTTGTCATGTTGCAAGCCCAAGAAAACAACAGCAGTAGTAACGCTACAATGTGATGGACAAACATTTGCCAAAAATCCTAAAACAGCACACAAGCTACAAATTAGAGCCATGCATACCACAAAATCAAAGAAAACGTTTATTTATTTAACCTAAACCAAATTACCTTCCGCTTTGTGTCAAAGAACTGGAAGACTATTAAAGACCAATAAAATGCCATCTGGATCATGTAATACCACCAAGTGCCCACATCGGTAGACTGCAAAGATTAAAGTGTACAATTTCAAGTGGGTGTACTACTAAAAGATGACGTGATGATCACACGGGCTACTGTACAACTGCTTACATGATGAGGATATCCATACCAGCAATGAGTTGAATCCCATAGCCATGGTTTCTACATTGAAAAGAATGTGTATTAAGCATTTTTGTACATAAACATAAGAGCTAAATAATGGACTAAAATAGATTTAAGTATCAACAAAATCAACATATTCTATCAAAGGCTATAGTAGAGGGAATAAACTCAATCAACTCTTGATAAAACCATACTAGTACAAAAAGCCTTATTCATAAACTGCAATGAATTCCCTTTTCATTTACAGCCGGTAAATAAAAACTCCCCCTCATAAGTTTGTCAACGATGCCTTCTAAAATTAGCATTTAAAGATATCTACTTAAATTTGTACTGATTCAAGCTTTTGTGAAGTACAGGATAAGTGTACAGATCGAGAGAGGTAGTAAATAAAACAGCTTGCCTCTTGACATTTGCTATCATATTTGGTACTGTACCATACATAACATGCATAAATTTCAATATATATATAGCATTATAGATATAAGCGTATATAAATACAAACAATATAAAACTGGATATACTTCAAGGCTCATAATGAATTTTGTAGGCCTAATTGGGCCTTCCTGACTTTCCCTGATCATATGTTTAACTTACTCTGACCAACATTAAATTTTTCCCTGACCAACATTTCAATTTTTCCTGACCTTACGCTCAATTTTTCTTGACTTTCCCTTACCAAAATAACAATTTTCCCATACCAAATTAACAATTTCCTGACATTTAAATTCCCCTGACTTTGTTCTATTTTGAGAATTTCCTTAAATTTCCCTTACCAATTCTCTTTTGCCTGACTCTCCATGCAGTATAAACCATGTACTTATCATTTAATACAATAATATTTAATAAAATTGAAATTATATAATATGTTACATGGGACGTATAACTTACTAGTCCTGCTGATAAAAAAATAGCACTGACGCAGTACATTCAATGAAAAAACAGCATTTTTAAATTGTTGATAGCAGGCAGGATTCAAATATGTAATGTGTCAAGTGGCTTCTTGTTATTAAATTTGCTAGTTACCATGAGGAACGATTTCTAGACATTATGAATGCAAACATACCAAATTTAAGGGCCGAAGTACAGAGTTGAAAATTAGGCAAAAAAAGAAAAATATATATATATATATATGTATGCCCTATATATGAAACTTGCTTTGAACTTTTGAAAATCGTAGGATAATGTCATTAACTTGTATATCATGTATACCGATAACTGCAATCCAGCTTTTCAAAATACAAATCAACAAGAATTTCAATTCTAATATGACTTGAATACAAAATAACTCAAAGAATTGCATTTTAAAATATAGTTTTCTGGATATATTAAATGTTTGAGGGAGACAAGTGTGCGCTGGAAGAAAAAACTTTAATGAAAGCATACAAGAGGCATTTTGAGCTTTAAACGACATTAGAAGCTACAATGTTAGAATTTATAAATGTCACTTTTGCTATCATCACTGCTTTTCTTCCTGGCACAAATTGCCTACCTAAATCCTTTTCTAACCATCAACAACTCACGTCAGATATAAAACGCGTCCAAAAATTACTTTTAGAAAAACTGTGCAAGTCTTATTAATTTTGTTTTTCATAACTACATAAACATTAGAATTGTTTCACATACACGTATGAAAATAATTTCAATCTAAATGACTTTTTTTCTCACATCTTGTGCTATTGCTTGTTGAACTGCATCGGAGAACGTTTACTGAAACTTTATTCACCCTCTTATTTATTTACAATGGACTAATACCCCCCTATGAAATTTGGTTTAATAATTTATATAAGAAAATAACGAAACTTACATCCCACAAGTATACAATGCCAAAGATCAGGACACTAATATAATATGAAAACCGCCAACTGGAAAAACAAAGATTAATTAATTTCACTCTGGCAGAATTAGTAAAAGTTTAGACCAGAATTTCTTACTTACAGAAGATAAATGCTGACTTACCAGCTTTCAGTGAATTTTTTTAACGTGATGGGTTTATTCTGCTGTCGACGTAGCCTAAACCACCTCTCCACCTGTCTTTCTGAACAGTTCAATTTCTTAGCAAGACCCTGAGTCTAAAAATGAACAAAGTCAGTTGAAAATCACACAATTAAAGTGAGAACAAACAAAAAAACTTTTCTTACCAGCTTGTAATCTACTCTCCCATTTGCTTTAAATGCTTTCTCCAAAACTGGATTAAGTGGAGCTTTTTTAGGTTTTATATGTTTTAATCCAAAGTATATACCAACCGGTGAATAAACTAATCTATAATGAGAAAAAATACAAGTACGTTAATTTTTACTTTCCAATTAATATCAAGATATGCTAATACCGTCAAGTAATTCCAGATTAAAAACCTCAACTAAATTGGAGTTATCCCTTACAGAAAAGATTGATCATAATGTGATCATAAAGTGGTCATAAATTGGTCATCTGCATAAAAATTGGTCAT